>JAHWFP010003719.1:72297-88137 GCA_023313725.1 Lithobius niger
ACACAGATACGACACCCCGCACACAAAATCAAATTTCTTTTTTTTTTGCCGAGTCATGCTTTGCACTCTATTTGCCAGCAGGCACAGAAATCACTCGTGAGGAGTGTGGTGTAATTAGATAGAGGGACATAGGACATGCTCAGGCATGCGTAATGGGTACCAGGAGCAGCCGTGTCGGCACATTTATGGAACAAATCGAACAAGCAATGTTCGAGTCGGAAAGTTGTTTTTACTTTTATTTTTCAGACTTGAGTGTTCACATCCGGACATTCTTAAATGTTGACTGTTTGATTATGTTAAATTTATACCTTGTGCTTTATTTATTTTGCTTATTTTTTACGTTTCAGTTTCACTCTCTTGCTATAATAGTGACATATAGCTAATAGAGGACACAGTGTTGCTTCATCAAGTCAACGCTTTACCGAAACGAGGCTTTAAATTTGAAACGCTAGATTTGTAACAAGTGTCATATCTGTATGGGGTAGTGCTCCTTAATTTGTGTCTTATTCCTTTACTCAGTCCAACGTTTCCTTCTATCAAATTGAAATTCTTTGGTCTTTCTATACCAAATGCCGTGAAACCAGATTTTTCACCAGAGAACTCCATTTCCTTCTGTTCCCCCAGCAGTATAAATGAGTGTGCCTTTTGGCCAAGGTAGTCAAACCCAAAACATGGCAGCACTCTGGGTAGCTTAGGCTACTGTATTTGGTGAGCCGTTTGGTTGCTCTTCTCTGTACCCTCTCAAGCAGATCTGTATCCTTTTGTAGCCACGGCAACCAGCACAAGTTTGCGTATTCAACATTCAGTCGAATAATTCCCTTGTAAAGGAACTGGAAGTCGGTATCGAGTTTAGGTAGACTCTTACCAATCTGTCCTATTGCCATAGGGGCATTGGCAGCAGCAGTTGCACAATGTTTAGAGACGCTTAAGTTCTTGTTGACCCCAATTCATAGGTCCTTTTCTTCAGTGACAGTGTGTAAGGTTTCACCATTAATTGAATAGTTACATCTTGAATTATTAAAACCAATGTATAAAACATGGCATTTAGCAGGGCTAAGTTTTAGTTTCAGGGCTTTGCAATTGGCTTCAAGTGTGCAAATATGTCCCTGAAGTATAGCACGGTCCATGATGGTCCACCGATGTCTGTAGCAACAGAAACAGCTACCAACTAACAAATGAAACTAGAGGGAACTTTGCTAACCCACTTTCTCACTCAACCCTGAAGTCAGCCACAAAAACCCCAATTTCTCCTTCCCACTCCTCTTCGTAGAGACACATCACAATAAATATCAAATGCACCTTTCATGCATAATTGGGGAACCACAAAAACGTCAACCAAGTTAACGCACCAACGAACATTACCTATTTTTAGTTGCACTGTTGATTGGATTTGGACTGATTTGATTTGACTTTTTACTGAGCATAAGCAGTCCAAGCACCATGCGCTCACACCTACTCAACTTAATCTTTTTACAGCTAGCTTACCCTACACAAAACAGACAAAATAGACCACACTGTCACACTGACGTCACAACTCGTGGGCCCAAGCACACACACTGGGAGAGGGACGTAATAGGAGCAAACACTGAAAAGAAGATCAGCTGAAACAGTAAGTGGCCTTCCAGAATCCGATAGTCCCGAGTAACGAGTGCATACGAGACCTTAAATGAGGGGGAGCCCCCAAGGACCACCTGTAGCGGGGTCATCCTCGTGGTCAAGGACAAAGCGCTACTGAGCTACCCTGAAAGGGTATGTGAAAAGGAAATGACAAACAATTTCTTCATTAGTACCACAGGCACAGATTGGACTCTGCGAAACCAACCGAGATGAAACAAATGAGAACGAAGCTGAACACGACCGGTCCGTAGCCAGGAAAGAAGACCAGCATCCTGCGAGAGGCGATCCAACGACCTTGGAGGCACCGTAGACAGGTGCACCTCATGAAGGGCACGATTAGTAAATCTGGTGGACCACCTCCCCTCCCATTCAGTGGAGAACACCCTGGAGTTGACAGGTCGCAAGTCCCTAGGACTAACAGGAAGAGTTAAAGCTTTCTAACTAACAGGAAAAGTAGCCTGATTGCAATCTGCAACAACACCTCACCTGGCCAGAATATCTGCAAATTTATTCCCGAACACCCCAGAATCACCATGGAACCACGCGATAAAGAACCAGATTAGTAAGCATCAAAAAGTGTTCAACCTATTTCGACCACAATGGGATGGGAGACCTCAAGAGCCCTGAAGCTCTGCCTCAGGAAGTTTATTCCAGCAAGGGAATCTATAAAGACGCAAAAGTCAGGCAACTGCACATCTGTCCCAACATCAAGCGCCAACAATATAGTAACAAGTTCACCCAGGAATGCCGACGCCAGAGCCTTCAGGTAAAACTGGCCCCAAAGCAAAACCGTGGGACACAAACTTTGACACCCCCTTCCCAACCATCACGGTGGAAGGAAACATCGCTGTAGATCTGAACTCAGAAATAAGGGTCGTTCTGTGAATCCCCAACACCCAAGAGGGCAGACTCGGCAGCTTCACACCACAAACAGGAAAAAAGGAGATGAACGGAACAAGGGAGGGGGAAACCAATCAGACCTGAGTTCAGAAGAGGGGAGGTCCTATACCAGGAATTCCAAGAAGATCTCTAGCACCCTGAAGTAAAATTGTATCTAATTGAATAATACGGCCAAGATGGTCAGAACAGCCTCTTGCAGTAGCACGCTGGCAAATCCTGACAAGGAGTTCCTTCGCACAGATATCCGTTGGAAGCTCACTAGTCTCCACCAACAGAGCCAGGATTGGGGTCAACGGCAAACGGTCAGAAACCACCCTAAAACAACAATTTAACGCTACTTGCTTTCTTTTGATAGCTTGCCCAGAGCTAAGAAGGATGGGGGTGTGGAAGTCCGCACAGACACAAACATCAACCGTATAACAGGTACTTAAGTAGCGTGCTTCGCAACAGATTTTTTATGAGCGAGTGACTTCAACATTCAGGCATGAGGAGATATTCTCTATGACCGCAGAAACATCATGGGTCCACCCAAAACATGAGATAACGGACCTTCTGGTTGGAAGTGACAAGGGTGCCACTAACCCTGAGTCCACAGAGAGTTGCCCACAGCAGAAAATTATTACTTTTGTCTTGGCACTGGACAAAACCAAACCACTGGCAACGAGGAGTTGAGATCAGCTGGCAACAACAGCATCTAAGGCGGCCAAGAGTGCTGGTAGCTCCTTCCCAGCCACACTGCCACGTTGTCAGCATAGGGTACAACATTAGCAAGAGAGCTCACCTCAAAAAGGACAGAGTTGATCGCCACAGCTAAGACTGGGGAGCTGGGTTGCAAAACACCTTGTCCCAAAGAGGGCTAACACTGCTACCTTTAGTTTCTCGCTTACGCCTAGATTCCCAAGGTAATGCCCAACCTACTCCACATCGACCATGTCGTAAGCGGCTTTAATGTCCATAAAGCCAACAACACCAAAGCAGTCGTTGACCCACGCTTCTCGAATAAGGGACTCCAGATACAAAACCCCATCTTGGGAACGACGGTGACAACGGAAACCAAATTGGGCACTGAAAAGGTTCCCCAAGTTCTCAATCTACCATACAAGTCTTTTGATGAGTATTTTCTCATAGACTTTCCGTGGAGAGGAAAGAAGCGCGATAGGCCTATATCTGCTAACAGAAGTACTGATCTTGCCTCTACCCAAGACAGGAGTGAGAACCGTGTAAAGCCACGACTGGGGAATTGGGGCCCCACCACACAGGCTCTGATAAAATTCGAGTAATTTTTTTTGGCGCGACCAGTTAAGTCTAAGCCTTTCAGAACAGCACAAGAAATCCTGTCAATGCCAGTGGCAGCCTCTGTCCGGCATGAGTACAGCATGGCAGAGTTCCAACATGGTGAGGGGAAATCCTCCTGGAGGGGAACCTTCTTCAAGACAAATAGGGGCAGAGGAAAGCCCTATGGGGAGCCAAAAATAATTGCGAAGTTGTCACTGAAGACAACCTAAGCCCAAGGAGAACCTAACCCGAAAGATCGAAAACCCAAGAAACTGAAAAGTGCGAGTCCCAGAACTGTGAAATTGACATGCTGCAAGAAACCCACTCACATAGTCCCACACTGAAGTGGGCTTATGCTCTGAGAGTTTCACATGCAGTCTGATTGAACCAGTCTAACCCATTGCCACGCCCTGCACCTGTCCCTCTCTGCAAGAAAGCAGGCCGAGGTCCACAAAACTGGGTTTCTACCTGGTGTACCAGATCTACCATAAGAACACCTTATGGGGACCGTTTTGTTCCTGACCCACTTACCGAACCAGGGAGAAAAATTACCTGTGAAGACAACCAGGTAAGCATGGTCGTGGGCAATTGAAAAGGATTTGCGCTTACAGGATAAGCGACATAGCCCAGGAAGAACCCTGTGATACCAGGACGTTTTGTACAGTGATTTGTTTTCCTCCTCATTGCAAATGGCTGAGTCATGAATGAACTAAGTTGCAGACAACCTAAACTTTTCAGGATCTGTGCGCCGTGTGACAATTCAATGTGTAATTCCATATATTCCATGTGTCCCATATATCGCTGTTCCTGCAAACTATGGCGTGCACTTCTGACGAAGGACTAAGCCATGCCATCCATGCATGCATGTGAAGTTCAGGAAGCGTGTGCGCAGGGTGCATAACTTACATTTCATTATTTTACCACTTGCACTATACCCTCTCGCTTATCTTATATTTGATCTTTGTAGCACCTTATCTATTTGTTAACTGTTCTTGCATTAACAGTCAAATGGCTTATTTCTTCCATATTCGCTCAATTTCACAAAGAAGAGACTCACACTGTCTTGCTAATTTTCAACCGTACCCCTACTGTGTTCATCAGGCTCTCCAAAGTTCATTTTAGGTCTCTGGTCACATCCTTGCTTGTTATCAGTTGCCTGGATTTGAATTTGACAGTTGGAAGGATGTGACCAGAGACCTAATGTGAACTTATGGCCTGATGAAGACGGTAGGGGTACTGTTGAAAATTAGCAAGACAGTGTGAGTATCTTTTTGTGAAATTGAGCGAATATGGACTGTTAATTCTGAGTTTCACAGTAGTTCTAGTAACAATGTTTTTAGTGTTGTGGTATGCTACAGATCTCTTGGGGGGGGGGGGGGGTCCTAGTGACGCAGCCACCCTGTTCGGCTGGGCACCATATGAGCAATGGGTAATCTGACATCACTTCCTTTGGGTTCGGCGTCAGACTGAGTTAGCAATATGTGAGCCAAAGCACCACCAAGAGCTGGCAGATGCTCTAATTACAAGTAAAGTATTATAAGCCAATCTGATGTATGTGAGAACTCTTTTGTTGCATGTCTGGGAGTACAAGCTATCTGGGGGCACTCCTTGACAGAAAGTAGCCACTTAACCGGAGCCGGACTATCATGGGACAGGTCCACTGGGAAGTGGTCACAACCCTTAAGATCAGCAGAGACTTCAAAGGAGAATAGAGACGCAAGGCTAGTAGGGCCCAGGAAAAGGTCAAGGATAGATTCCTGTACTGTCGCAGCATACCGTATAAGAAAAGTAGAGTTCCCATTCTGAATTACTTTAAGGTCAAGATAATCCAGAGAATCCACTATTATCCGTTCCTGGGTATCACAGCAAACCCACAGCCAGTGGTGTGCATTGAAGTCCCCCCCCCCCCAAAAAAAAAAACAGTGGTCTGGTTAGAATTAACCCACCCCACCCACTCGTCTAGAAAATATCCCAACAACATGGACAAACCCGACAGTGATCCAACTGGTTTCCCACCAAACCCTGAAAATGCAAGCATCAATAAGATTGCAAAGTGGGAAAGGGAAAAGGAGATTCAGTTCTTCAAGAACACCCTCAATACCGATCATCCTGGATCCGCTAACCTGTTATATCCTTTAATAAAAGGGATAACTCGTATCAGGGGTTTAGATTCAGATATGCCTAAAATCTACTTTGTTACATAAGCTCTCGATATCTTCTAATTTGTTGAGCACTCCTCTTATGTTCCACGAATAGAGAGTAAAATTAGGTTATATTAAATTTTACAAAAAAAAAAATGAGAGGGTCCTCTAACACTTCCTCGTCTCCCCCAAGAGTGTTTGAAATACTAACTACGCTACCAGAGTTACTGAGCGATTTATCAATAACAGGGTCATCAGCACTAAACTTGAAGCTACACCAACAGGAAGCTCAATAGCTTTTAGCGTTAGGAAGGCGTTTACCAGTTCTTGTAGTGGTATGGGTCTAAGACACCAGGCAAGTAGACGTCTGGGCGTCTTTTGAAGCATAGGACAGATGGTGCCTGTATAACATCAGTAGGAAGTCTGTTCCATAGGGAACAAACCCGGAATGGCAGGGAGAGTTGGCGCACCCGCGAGTTACATCGCCGTTGGAAAAGCTTTTTCTTGTTGTTCCTGGTGGGTTGGCCCTCACTGAGTGTGAACCATGTTGCTGTGATATTGCTTGGATCACGTAAGCACTTATATGTAAAGGTCAGATCCCTTCTTGATCTCCTGTAAAGCAGAGTTGGCAGTCGTAATACCTTCAGGTGCTCTGTGTAAGGTAAGTCATGGAGTTCGTTGACAACTTTGGTAGCCCGTCGTTGTACCCTTTCGATTTTGTCTGCATCACCCTCAAATTTAATTCACCAGCCATTACACTCTCACTTTCGTTTGCCAGTCTAGCACCAGAACCAGGAGATGCGGAGCACCAACACCTCATTTAACCTGGTCAACAGCACCAGCACCAACCTCAGAAAAAAGGGCACCGCCAAGTATCGCTCCGGCAACAGTGTCACAAGGTGGAGTGACACTTTCGGAACCAGCTTCACCATCCACAACACCACTACCCACACCACCACGAATCACAGCACCAACGCTAACACCACCACTAACAGAAGTGTATGACTCAACAGCGCAGGAGCAACACTATCCGGAATAACACAAGTGTGTGTCTCGCTGCGAGGAACAGAAGCCAAAAGAGAAAATTAATACACTCTGAAACAATTTAAACGTTTAAAGCAAACCAGCCTACGTTTGATAATGAGTAGTCATTCGTTTGTCAGTTTAGTATTGTTCTGACCCATCCAATTCCCCCTGAAAAATCAACCCCCCTCTAATAACCACAGTTAACACCCACTGGGATGCAAGAATTAGCACAAATGGCGCGAACCGCAAGCAGTGATGCAGACTGCAATGATGTATGACACGTTTAAGGTTTGCGGTTTTGCCGATGCATGTCGCGAAAATCTTGTATGAGTGTTCTGACCCTACCAAAGCTACCTATTACCAGTATGATATATCGACCTCTATTCGTATAATCAAGAATTTATGTGAGTTGTACAGGGTGTTTCTAAACCCTATGCAGAAACTTTAAGGATGACTTCCACCATACAAATGAAGGTTAAAACGTCCTATAAACATGGGTCCGGAAATGCTTCCTAAGGGCACTGCGTCCGCTCGAAGGTGGCTCCTAAAATCCCGTCCCAACCTAATATCTCGGAAACCATTTGAGCCACAGCAATATGCCTTGGTATGTGAACTAATAGTAATAACATCTATTATTCCACTGTATTAGCAGATTAACTGCACCAAGAGAGGGGCAGAAATAAGGGGGGGGGGGAAGCGATGTATCCCCCCTTTTCTGTTTATTATTAAACGTCTTTTTCAAGTTTTTCAAGAAATGGATTCTCTAGAAAGAGGTATACAAAACGACCCTCTTGTGGAAAACCCATGGGACCAACCGGTTTCAAGAGAAATAGAAAAATGGAAAATGGATTGACAGAAAACACTGCGTAGTTCAATAATTTGAAAGAACAAAAACTTGTTATACGTAATCCACATGAACCGGTTGACCTTCACAGGCCAAAAGTGGTACGACTGAGGACTTTCGTTACATCCTGTCAACCAGCACCCAACAACGGTCTCTGCCGACCTCCCCCCCCCTTCCCCCTGGCACCAGGGACAAACTTTATGCGAACGTCATGCAAAGCACAAACATCAAGGCCGACGTTGTTTCACAGAGTTACAAACAAATTACAGAACACTACATTTAAATTAAGTGTCCAAAATGTCCTCCCTCAGCCTCAATGCATGCTTCCATGCGTTGTCTCATTGACTGCCTTACCCATTCAAATAATCAGTTTTCCCATTTTTCCATTTCTCTTGAAACCGGTTGGTCCTACAGGTTTTCCACAAGAGGGTCGTTGTGTCGACCTCTTTCTGGCGAATCCATTTCTGGCATTACAACTTGAAAAAGACGTTGAATGATTTAATCTAGATGTATTTAATCTGCTATACAGTGGAATAATAGCTGTTATTAGTATTATCAGGAGCCTATAGAAAACAACTAGTTGTTTTCTATAGGCTCCTGCTATTAGTTCATATACCAAGGCTTATTGCTGTGGCTCAAACAGTTTCCGAGATATTAGGTTGGGATGGGATTTTAGTGGCCACCTTAAGACCTGAAAACTTTTGGAATTACGTAAGAAATTTCAAAGGTAACAAATCAGCTGTGTCACAATTGATGGTCAACGGGGAGTATATCGTGGAAGATAAGCTCGTTGCAGACACCCTAAATAAAGTTTTTAGTAAAAACGTTTCCTCTTTAGACCAAATTCAGCAACTTCCTCCTCTAAGTGTGATTCTTTCAGATGAGATTGATAATCTCGAAGTGACTTTAGAGGGTTTTCTTAAAGTGGCACTATCACCGATTGAAAGCAGACGAATTCTGACGACATCTAGCACTGTGTAGTACCATCTAGCGTTTGCTTGCACCAAGCGAAGGAATGGATAACGGCATTTCTTTTAACGAAACAAGTAAGCTACGACATCCTTAATTATTGAGTGAAAATTTGCTACATCATCGTGCACCTGCGAGCAAGCTATAAAGGGTAACAATATCAATGTCGCTAGATAGCGCCACGGTATTTTCGTTCACATTTCAATCGGTGATAGTGCCACTTTAACTTAATTCGTAATCTTGAGAGTGCAAAGTCACCTGGCCCAGGAGGGGTGCCCATTTCTTTGCTTAAACTCTTTGCTGAAGCTAGTG
Source organism: Lithobius niger (assembly GCA_023313725.1). Lineage (NCBI taxonomy): Eukaryota > Metazoa > Arthropoda > Chilopoda > Lithobiomorpha > Lithobiidae > Lithobius > Lithobius niger. The sequence goes on from JAHWFP010003719.1 coordinate 81,382, forward strand.
CTAAATACTTGACTATTATCTTTAATAAGTCCATCAGAACTGGTTACGTGCTTTTAAAATGGAGAACGGCTACGATTATACCTCTTCACAAGAAGGGCAGCAAGCATGATCCCAATAATTATCGCCCTATTTCCCTTACATCGAATTTGTGTAAAATGTTAGAACACATCATCGTTAAGCATTGTTTTTCCTATCTGCTTGAAAGAAATGTTCTTCGTTCAAACCAGTTTGGTTTTAGAGAAGGTGCATCTACAGACCTACTTTTAGTTGAATTAGTACGCAAAATTGCCGAAGGCATTCAGAGTGGTGGTCAGATTGATGTTGTTAGCAGTGATCTCGTAAAGGTTTTTGATAAAGTGCCACATACTTTGCTCAGCCACAAATTGCGAGGTTATGGTCTTGGTTTCATGGCTGACTGGTTTATCTCTTTCTTGCTAAACAGAACTCAGTGCTTGTCATTAATGGTGTTTCTTCATCTACGCATAATGTGCTTTCTGGAGTCCCACAGGGTTCTGTCTGTGGCCCTTTTCTTTTCGTTTTATACTTGAATGACCTTATGGAGATTATTGTTGATTCTGGGCCAGCTTTTGCTGATGACAGCACTTTGTTAACGAAAGTCTGCACGTATCTTGACTCAGTATCCCTACAAGAACTTATTGCCCGTGTTTTTGATTGGTGCTCCACCTGGGATGTCTATCCAGCCTCTTAAATCATCTATAATGTCTGTTACGAGAGGAAAAAATCCAATCTTAGTTAATTACACAGTGGGAAATGAAACCCTTCCTAGAGTTTCTGAAATGAAGATTCTGGGAATTACCCTCAATAACATTCTAAACTAGGATACTCATATTAGTGATCTTGCAGACCGTGCTTCCAAACAAACACGCTTTTTGAGTAGGATTCTTCGGGGTTTTACTGTTTTTACTAAACTGGTTGCGTACAAAGCTATCGTCCGATCCTTGCTTGAATATCCTGCTGCTGCTGTGTGGGATCCTTATCTTGCCAGTCAGATCAATCAACTTGAAGCTGTTCAAAAACGGGCAATCCGTTTCATTGAAAGCAATTACGATAGACACGCTAACATCAGTGAAATGGCGAACAAGTTAACTCTCCAACACCTGCAAGTGAAATGTTAAAAGAGTTTAGAACATCTGATACAGGAGGATTGTGGATTGACCTTTCTTTCATGGAAGAGCTGGTGTTTGGTGGAATTGATGGGGGAGGGTGCTGCTTTGCTTGCGAATGTGAGCGCCTGCCATTGGGTTGCCCGAGTGGGCTTGAGCTCTCTTCTGTGTTATGAGGTGGTGGAAAAATTGAGGGTTTCCCAGGTCGAAAGTTCCCACGACGTTGAAAGTTCTTGATCTTGGGTGTGAATTCCTTTGTCTGATCAAGGTGCGTCTGTGAGGAGGTGGAGATTCGGCCGATAATTTGTGGAGGGGCACCGATTTGATGGTGTTGGGATGTCTGATTACGATGATGGGATTTCGTGAGGAAATGTGATGTTCGTGGGTGTTGTTTTCTGCCTAGGTGGCTTCTCCAAAAGTTGATGCAAAGTGGTGCAAGGGTCTTGCCGTCCATCTGCCGTGGGGCAAGGTTTGTCATGGAGTTCAGTTTGCCGATTAGTGAAGTCAAAGCGTTCCTGGTGAGAAAGGACATGATGCAAGAAGGCTTTATTCTCATCTCACGCGAAGTAAGGCTTGCTTGGGAGGTTGAAATTTCAGGCCTTTTTTTGCGCTTGTGGGGTTGTAGAAGTTTCCCAACCTGGATAGGACCAAGATCGAGATTCGAGGGCAGGCATCGGGTTATTTGAGGGCCCGGGATTTTCAAAGTGGGACTGGTTGTTGTCGTGACCCATGAAACGCCTTGGGAGGGTAAGGCTAGCTGGTGAAGACATCATTGGAAGTTGAGACAGACGTCAGGGGGATGGGGATTACGGTTCTGTTTCCGGGGGTCAGGGATGATGGTCGTACAGTGAGCAGCAATGATTCAGGTTTTGATAACTTGTCTCCGCAAAGAAGATGGATTGATGGGAAGATCCTCTCTAGAAGAACAGCCGTTAACTGAAAGCGGTAGGGTTCATTGATGGCTGAAAAGTTGAAAAGGCGGTGAAGTGGGTTCGAACGGTTGTTAGGCTTGAGTTGACGAGGGCGAAGTGGGCGAAGTGGCCGGTCGAGGTGAGGATGGCTGGGCCGTCGACTGTAAGGGTGTCCTGTTGGAGGGTTGGAGAACTGTTCTTGGTGGCTGTGGAGCCAAGAGACAGAGGAGTCTACAGCAGTGAGTGCTGAGATGCAGAGCGGCAGGCTTCAGGCGAAGCGTGGCAGTTTGGAGAGCCACTGACTGCAGGCGGTAAGCAGGTTGGAAAGCAAGGATGAAAAACTGCGGGCAGTGGAGAGTACTGAGGTCTTCTCGGAGGCCTGCTGTCGGAAGTGCTGAAGGTCATGGTCGTCCAGGTCCCGAAGGTGGGTGGTGGAGGACGGTGAGTGTTGGGCCAGCAGCGGCAGACCAAGGGCAGCGTTGATGTGTTCGGGATAGTGGTCGGAGCCGTAAGGTCAGCCGATGGCGAAGAGGCGGCCGAAGGGGGGACTGGAAGAGCAAAAGACCCGATGAACAGCAACTTGAATGAGTGAAAAATCTGGTCTTGCTGTCGTCAGGTAGCGGAGAGAGGGGCTTGACTTCATGGCTTGGCTTCGTCGAGGAGAAGTGAATTAAGAAGCCGAAGCAGTGACGGATTGAGCTAAGACAAGGACTTACGCTGATCTTGAAGCTTGTAGCAGCCAGTTGGTTGGTTAGCCAGTGTCGAGACGAGTGAATGGCGTAGTTGTCTACTGGCGAGAGCCAGACGGAAGTCATGGAGGGCGAAGTGGTAGATTGGTGGTGACGTCCAAGCTGGCTGAAGGTGAGAAGGTGTGAAGATAATTCTCCGGGGCTGAAAACGAAATGTCAGCCGAATGTGGAGATGACCGGAGGGATCCATGTGGGAACAAGATGTCATCGATAGGAAGATCAATTGGAGACTTCCCAGATCAAGTCGGGGTGAATGCAGTGTTTGGTAGAAGTTGGCTTGATCAGGAGAAGGCCATGAAGTGGGCGAAGTCCATGCAGAGTGGCGAAGGCAAAGTGAAGCCGGGCAAAGAAAAACGCACACAACGACAGATTAGGCCTAATCTGGGAAGTAGTATTGTTTTAAGTTATGCGTAGTGAAAACCCATTGTAGACAATGAGGATGCTTGAACATGTCGAGAAATGCGATGAGAAGAAAACCCAAACGCAACAACAGATTAACCCAAATCTGGGACTTGCGTTGTCATCGGTGCGGGATATGCAGTGAAGAAACGCACGCAGCGGTGGACGGTAGGGCGATTGGCTGGTAACGTAGTGGATGAGCGGTGGGACGAAGTTGTTCAGGGCGAAGAGCCTTGCCCCGGAGACAAACTTCGAAGGCGGCTGTCAGAAGAGGCGATGCCGAAGAGAACCGTAGATGAAATGCGATGAAAAGAAACCAAACGCAACATCAGATTAAACCAGGCAGTGGTAGAGATGCAAGCAGTGGTGGTGAAGGCATGCACGTAGCGGCAGCAAGTTTGTTGATTGGACGGTAGCGTGACAGACGAACGGCAGCAGATGGTCCATCAAGCCGGGCAGCAGCAGTTGGAGGCGTAGTGGCAGACAGAAGGTGACAGGTAGTGAGATGGTTGCGAGCTGCAGGCGAAGACAAAGAAACTTGTAGGAAACGGTCATCGGTGTAGTCCGGGTTAGGCCATTCGAAGTCGGGTGAAGAGCCTTGTCTTGTTGTTCTTTATCTTGGCATGGCAAAGATGATCTTCAATAGATGCAGTAAGAGCTGGCGAAGGCGAAGTGCGCGAAGTGGGGCAAGCGGGAGATGGTGTCACTGCCTTGGGTGATGGATGTTTGGAAGACACCCTTGATCTCGCCATGGCGAAGACGCATGACCAAAGATAACACAGCAGGCGAAGATGGCAGAGCTAGCAAAGCTGTGAAACGATCTTCGATTGCTGCAGTCTTGAACAAGTGGAGAAGTAGCCGCTGAAGGGAGAGGGCGAAGTTGGCCTGGGTGAAGAGCCTTGTCTTGTAGTTCTTGATCTTGACATGGCAAAGATGATCTTCTATAAAGGCAGTCAGAACAGGCGAAGGCGAAGTGGCGAAACGAAGGCGAAGCGCAGACCATGATGTTTGGATAGGAAGGCGGAGGGCTAGCGGGGGATGGTGTCACCGCTTTGGGTGAGGATGCTTGGAAGACGTCCTTGACCATGCCATGGCGAAGACGCATGAGCGGAGGGCGAAGAGGACGCAAAGAGTGAAGATAGCGGGGCTGGTGAAGCTGGTGAAGATAGCGCAGCTGGTAGAGAAATTGAAGGAAGAAGCAAAGAGAGACCTTTCACGGTCATGCTGGAAGAAAAAAAGATGGCAGGCCAGCCTTGTCTGAATGCTTTAATAGAGGGGCTATGCACACGCATGCGCAGACCTGGTTACGCCGCTGGCCAGCTCTAGACAACTTTAAAACCTCCAGGAAGAAGCATCCTTCGGGAAAGAATGCAAAAATCCACAGGTAGTCTATATTCCCGAAGGGCAACTAGAAACCACGGTAAAGGCCATCTACCCTGGTAAAGGCGAAGGTAAAAAAAAAGTTTAGGTTGGTGGCTCCAGCCTTGATATTAAGCGATGCATTGAGAAACGAGTTGTCTCACAAACGATGTCAATGCGAACGTTATCACTTGCATCATTGGCCGTGCTGACCTTGAACGCGATGTTTTAGTAAGCATTGTGAAAGGTCGCATTTATTCAGAAAAGAATATAGTACGTTTAGGTTTAGGTTTAATTAATAAAAAAAACATTCGGTTCCCAATGCGGAGAAGTATGAACCGTTAAATTTGCAATATGAAACAAAAAGCAGGACCAAAAAAGGGAACTAGGACACTAGTCCTCACAGCAATCATACCTGTGTAGTCGTTTTAGTTTGGTCCGGTGGCGGCGCCCCCCCCCCCCTTTCCCCTTCAATTCCCAAAATACCTCACCACTTTAAATCACAATAGAGCATTTAAATTTCCATTGGTACAATAAATTACAGTATGTAGAAAAGTCAACGATAAGTAGTTGGCAGGAAATCAAATCAAACGTTGTAAGAACGTATCGCTAAGTATTACTTGGTGTTTCTCTCTATCTCTATGGTGTACACTTCCTGCCATTCTCACAACATAATCTATCTAACTATATGCTCACGACATGACAGTTATTATCGGCCATCGTCAGCTTGGTGCGAAACTTTGAAAACTTTGATGCCACACACAGATATTGTTAAGATTTCCTTATTTTACTCACGCCATGTCTGAAGCGGCAAAGCAAATGGAAACTGTGAAAATTAACTTGAGAGCTGTTCTGCAATCTGTGCAAGGGGGTTTACCCTTAAAGTTAGTTCTGCACGATTATAAAAAACTGAACGGGCAGGACCTGCCTTATCGTAAACTAGGTTACATGAGCCCTGATGATCTTTTTACGGATATTCCGGACACTGTCTACTCCATGTGGGTTGCCGGAGAAAATGTTTATAACGCTGTCGCTGACGAAGCGACTGTGCATATCTCGAATTTGGTAGCAAAACAAAGGCCCAGTACCTCGGGTTACCCGCGTGGTCTTAAACGGGCCCGACTACCCCCAGGATATCGTGCTCCGCGCGTGGTTCAGTTACCGTCTGACGCATCTGTGAGGGCATCTCAGGCATGTAAAGGAGGACGATCTACCATCGACATTCCATCTTTTAGAAGACTTAGTAATTTGACGAGTATAGCCTCCACCAATAGTACTGTGAATACCCCTACTATGAGTACTATTAATAGTACTATGAACAACAACTATTCGATACCGTTAGGGGTTCCTGTCGCTATGAGAAAAGACATACAGGATTTTTTAATATCATGTCCTACTGGGATTGTACTGAAGCAACTAAACGGCGCCTTTCAAAAGTATTATAACTACAATCTTGACTATTTGAAATACGGTTACGAAAGCATGGAATTGATGATGACAAGCCCCTGTATGACAGAATACGTTTCTGTGAAAAACACGGGCAAAGAATTGAGAATATATGCGAGGAAGCCCCCACAATCGAACAGAATGTCGCAGAGTGTGGCTGCTGGTAAGTATGCAGAAGCCGAGTACAGAGTGTTGTAGACATTCCTGTTTTGCCACTATGATTTTGGCGACCTAAACTCATTTCTGTACCTCGCCGTAACGTTATGAGAGTTGTTCCCTGGTAAAATTGATGCCTGGGCAACAGATCTGACCTAACCTATATAACAATGACAGCAGTATGACCAAACAACAAAAAAGGCAAGAAAGAATGGTAAACCAATGTGGTAGTAAAAGTTGAAAGTTCACCTTGGTTACGCGTATTAAATTATATGAAAACACTTATATCACCTCCAAGAATGTTTCAACAACAGTTCACTTAAATTTTCGAGGAAGTAAACACCGTTCCTCTTCTTCAGAAGACCACACCACAGCAGAGAAAGTTCGTTCGATGTGCGCTTACTCCGTGTTACACTTAAAATCTAAGCGCACTTGCTGCCGACCACTGATCTCTTTAAGTTATTCACTAGAGGGCCGCTCGACGACTGCAGTCAAATTCCACTTCGTGTCTAGTTTGGTAATTAAGGCAATGGGACAAGTTCTTCAATTAGGTGGTGGGAAGGGCCAGTAAGGTTCATGAGAGGCACTCGTCGACGAGAAAATCTTTCAATT
>JAHWFP010003720.1:0-22083 GCA_023313725.1 Lithobius niger
CTTCTGTAGGCAGTGCTCCAAAGTCACTGGAATTTCTGTCTCGGACCGCCTATGCCAACTCGAACCCGTCCTCTGCTTCATGTCACCAACTCGCTCCAATTCGTCTCCCTCACCATCTTCGCTCTGAGCTCTATCGCTGTTTAATTCATTATCTCTGGATCAAAGAAGAAATCATTTTATCCATCATCATGTCAACCTCACTCAACGTTAGTAGTTTTCTTTTCTCCAACCTTCGTAATCACTCTTGTTTGTCCCTACACAACTTGTAACTTTTGGACGTCACTTTCCCCCCTTTTAGATAGCCTTAACGCACAGAAATCTAGAGGGTCTAAATCTCCAGGGGAACCCAGCTCACAACCCTTGGAAACCCGTCATGTGGTGCCAGCCACCTTTGAATGACGAGGTCATCTGTAAATGCCAAATTTACAGGTAGTGGATATTTTCGAAATGGCAACGACAAAGCCCAATTTTTCCGGGAAAGTCAAAATGGGTTTCTATTATGTAAACGAAAATTTACACTACCTGTACCCACTCAACTTCCCCTCTTGATTCACCACTTGATATTGCATGAGGAAAACAGATGGCTGTCTAACGTCATAACACCATTTAAGGAGGGTCTATGCTGCACATGCGCAGATGGGTAGCAAGACTAGGCGGATCTAAAGAGTTTAAAATCCTCCAGGGAAACTAGCATTGCAGGAACTGAAAGTAAAATTTACAGGTTGTGTATATTTTCGATTAGGCAATAGAAACCAATAATTTGACCTCCCCGGAAAAGTTGGGCTTTTTCTCTGGTCACTTGACAATATATATTTCTTTATGCTGTAAAAGTGCTGTTCCTCTTAATTTATTGCATTGTTGTCTCAACGATGCTGCTTGGTGTTTGAGACTTGAACTGCCGCCTAAAGGATGATGGCGCGGGCGGCACGCCATCTCTTTGTCTCAAGCTGTCATCGACAGCTCTTCTGCTGCTCTAACCCGAAGTCCCCGTCCTTTCCATCTCCTTGTGCCGAACCCCTCCTTTGTAGGCCGGATCCAACTGCATCTTCCGCTAACGACGGCTGCGCAACCGACTTGTCGGGGAGCCCACATCGTCAGCGGAATTCTCCTACCGTCCCCGCCCTCACTCTCGCCGACTGCCTGCATCTTCCTACCGATGATAGAATTTCAAGCTATCAGACACGAGTCTGTTTGCGTTGCAGACTGTCTCGCACATCGCACACGCTTATCGTCCGTCTCTGACTGCATCTCGTTCACCTCCTTGCTGCACCACCAACAGCGACTATGACGACGATGACGTCTCCAAAACGACCCGCCTTGCCTCGTCGTCATCTTGTCACCGATCTCGACGCCTCCACCCCGACCCGGAGACTGCACTCCTCTCGGCCGCCTACCCCATGGCACGTCCAGCCCTGTCACAGACAGCCACGCCGCCGCCGACAACGACGACGTCTTTTTAATGACCAACGTGCTCCGCTGCCGCTCTTCCTTCTCACCTTTTGAACACCTTCCGACTAGCCTGGGCACCGTCCCGTGACTCCGACATAGAATTACGACAGGCCCCCGCCTGCTCTGTCCAACTCGTTCGTCAACGTTGAAACCTTCGACTTCGTCACTTCGGTCTCCCATCTTGTCACCGGCTCAGACTCGATGCCTCCACCGGCGTGCTCTCCGTCGTCACGCCGTACTATGCCGCACGAGTGAGTTGCCTCAACCGTCGCTCATGGAAGCCTCAACCGTCTTCCGCCCATCTCTGCACCAACCACCATGTATTGCATGCATGCCAGCGGCCTTTCGACCAACACATCGGCTCTTCCCACATTTTCTTTAACTTCTCCAACACGACAGACACTTCCCTTTCGACCATCATCCCGTCTCCAACCACTGAGTTCCCCGTCCACGGGCCCAAACACCAACGCCGGCCTGATCGGGGTTAGTGGCGCCGCCAACACTAACCACCGTTTCCCGCCGCAACAGAAGGTTCACCGTCCAGGCGGCCGGGACGACACTTCAACAATTTTTATCACCATCACTTGACTCCCGTCACCTCTCTGAGTCACTACACCAGAGGGGATCGACTTCACCGTCCTTCATGCCCCATACATCCTTCACGTCTGGGAAAGCCTCCAAGTCGCACCAATCGACGTCTGCCCTCTTTCGACCATCTCACTCCTATTGCATCCCAGTCACCCAAGACCGCCACCAGACTCCCGCACGCCGCCTCTCCTCGACGTCTCGCATCGACGACCGGGCCTAGCCATCGTGTTCGTGGCGGCCATGCCGCTTTCATCGTCCTCGCCCCCATCCCCACGACATGGGGGCCATCGCACTACGACCCACCGTCCCGGAACTTTCTAGCATCACCGCATCAGTGTACTTTCCGGCCAACAAGGTCTTCAATCCGGCATACACATAGCCCCACCTCTTTCTTTCCACCACCTCAATCGTCAACTAACCTTAAGTTTGGAGAGTTCACACGTGATCGTCTGTCGGCATCCATACACTCCATACATTCAAACTCTCAAGATGCCAAGTGCTAGAATCACTTCCTTGGACCCACCAAGCACCCCAGGCAACCACGATATGTCATCTCACACTACAACACCTATGTCCCAACAGTCCTGGGCAAACTCCCCTTTGTCAACTGGGTCTCCTTCCTCGGAACCAGACCGAACAGTCATCAATGTGCACCCAATTGAAACTCTGAACGAACAAGAAGACCCCCTGGAATTCGACATTGTTACTGACAACCCGTCATCCCCCTTTCCCGACGAAGCTCAACTTCACTATGACGATCAAGGAGCAAACCTGGTTCCCGCAACCCCTCACTCTCCCTGTAAAGACAACGCTTACATTCCATCCCCAACCTTTGTGTCTCCTTCACACAGCATTTCACCATCCCACTCCGAGGATACTAACTCCGAACTGCTTCTTTCTGACAAACCTACAGACGAAGCCCCACAATCACTCTTTAGCTCTGAATCAGAAGAACCTATGAGGATAAATCAAAAGAAGATTTTAAAGAGACTATCAAGCTCAAGCTCAAATTAATTAAAACCGAATGCCAAGGTTCAACTTGACATGAACTGCCTTCGCTTGAAACCAATTTTACGCTCTTGGCAAAAACGAGTATCTTGCCAACAAACGCAAATCGCAGACCTTAAAGGTGAAATAGATAAACTACGATCCGCAAATGCAGCTCAACTCCTTCTTCTTCCCTCACCTTACAACAATCTTTGAAGAGGAAAGGGATTTCTCCCCCCCCCCCCCCCACCACCACACAAAGGCCTCACCGAACCATTAGTCTGTTCTCCTTGGATACTTCCTCGCATTACTTGTGAAAAAAGCTGGAAACCCTCTTACAAGGCGCCAGGACCTTTCCAACACCCTGACATTGCCTCCCCGATTGACCCCCGTGTGTAACTACAACTACCTTCCAGGCCTGTCACTCACATTGAACCCGAAATCAGTGAAATTCCAATAAATTTTCAGATCATCGAGAACGAAGATCACCAACACGCAATCCGTGATGCCTGGAAGTCAATCTCGTCAACAGCCCAAACCCATAATCTAAGCTCATTCTCAATATGGCAACACGACAATGATGCCTCTTTTGCTCCTTTGCACCCAAACCTTTCTCCCTTTTCATCCCTCCCGACATCTGAAATCCCCTGTTCCCCGTGTCGGAAAAAAAGCCAGGGGTTTCCACTTTGGTCTCCGGAACCCCTCCTCTTTCTAAGAAGACACTCAAGGCTTACCAGCATTTCAAAAAAAAAAAAACCTCAACCAATTTCCGGCCTTTTTTTCCTTCTCGAAATCAACTTCTCTCCGGCCCTTAAGGCCCCCCTCCCCCTAACCCCCATCCAAGTGGGGAAATCCCAATCTTCCGCTGGTAGACCCACCTGATCCCCGATCCCTGATACGTTTTCTAAATGTAAATTACACAGAAAAAAAGATAATAATGACAGAATCTTTATCTTCCCTCTTCCGATCCTTAGACGAAACCTGTCTCCCCCCCCCCCCCCCGAAATGGATTCTCCTACTTCCGTCCCGCATCTACTGGATCAACAAAGTCAACCAAGAACCCTCAACTCAAACCAGGTAACAAATTGACATACTTTAAAAAAAAAAAAATGTGTGCTCCTCCAACAAAACCCCAAGCTTACACCACCCGACACCAGTAATGTTGAAAGTCAGGGAATCTTCCTTTGGGGTTACAGCAGCCTAAAACCCCAGGGAGTCGGCCAAAAGGTGCCCGCCACCATATTTGACGAGGTCGGCCTGTCAATGCAATAAATTGACAGGTACTGCACTTTTACAGCATAAAGAAAGAACATTTTACCGGCCCCCAGTCAGGCCGGCTAAAAATGGTTTCTTTTGCTGTAAAAAGTGCTTTATCTGAGGCCCACCCTGCCTCCCCTCTCGTGTCACCTTTCGACTAAACGAGAGACAAAGCGATGATGTGCCGCCCGCGCCATCATCTTTTATAGGGAGGACCGCGCATGCGCGGTAGGGTCCCTGAGGTGGCAGTTCAAGGCTCAAGCACCAAGCAGCATTGTTGAGACAACAATGCAATAAATTGACAGGTAGTGCACTTTTTACAGCAAAAGAAACCATTTTTAGCCGGCCTGACTGGGGGCCGGCAAAATGGTTTTTTTTTTAACCTGTACAGACAGGAACGTTGATTCGTTTCTGGAATTTTCTAAAGAAAGGCAGGAAGATAGGCTCGCATGTTTCAAACGAAACAAAGATTTATCGCAGCGGAAAAAACTGCAAAATTCCGTTTGCAATCGTACATGTTTATTTAGAAGAAAATAATTATTGCTTTGTTTATTAATTTATTTTGCGTTTTAGTAGTAAATTATGGCATAGAAAATTCGTTTTTCTGTAAGATGAGCTGTTAAATACTTGGGCACATGCACACGTCACTACACCAAATAGACATACATTTTAATTTATTCGTACTTTGACTTTATTTGCATTTAAAAAATTTGCATAATTATTATTCGTTCATCTGGTTAAAAAAAACAATTTAATACAGTGTTTGTGTTAGCTCGCATGGCCGTGCAGGGACCCCTTTTCCCGTGGGGGTGAGGGCGGGTGGGCTGGCTTTCCTGTGCGGCCCCGTGACGAACACAAACACCGTATAAACAAATTGACCGTTTTAAGTCATTTTAACACATTCCCACGCTCTAACACCGACTGTCCTATCCGTGGATTTAGAAAGATTTTGCAGCCATTTTGAATCAATTTCAGACGGATATCGAGTATGTGCCTAGTGTAAACTTAAGTTTAAGATTCTAGTGACGCTTAATGAACTGACCTGGAGCCAGGAAGCAACACTCACAGGTTCTCTCGTAGATGACCTTGTGACAAGTGATGAAATGCGAAGCAAGAGTCACAGCATGGATGCTCGCACATCGCATGTATAAACTCCTGGTACCTAGGATTCCTAGATGTTTGGGAGGATGTGTCATTCTCGGCTACGGATTTATCAATGGCATAAGAGGCAGTTTTGCACTCTCTCAGCACCTTCATGAACTTGGCGGAGTAAATCTTGATGTCAGCTAACTACCATCTTCGACTCTATTGGCTAGCCTACATAATGTTGTTACTTAGAATTTGAAAAGCCTACAGATTCATTTTTACTTTGGCAGCTTGGCTTATCGAATATTACGTGAAAAGTTCACGCTCTCCGTAAATACAGTCCACCGAAAATACATGGGAACTTTCCATAAATACAGTCTACCGGAAATTTGCCTGTGCACGTCCTAATTGTGTGGGAATTGATATTTGCCACAAAGTGTAAACTTTTCTTGCTAGTAATTGTTCACACTGACTACTGGAAGAGAAACCAGAAAAGAATGGCGTCACACTGAATTTACATCCTAAACGAACATTTTTCCTAAGAGGCTCTTTTAGACTTGCGAAGTTTGCACCAAATGAAGGGCAGCAATGCAAACTTCGCTGAAAGATTGCCCCCTAATGGTCGCAGCTCAGTGGCACTCTTGTGACGGCTTTCAGTATCACCATCTGCGGGAATGGAAGTCGCCTGCCCTTTCTGTTACCAGAGTTGCAGTCGCGCTTCGAGCACTCTCAGAATAATTGTATGTCAGAGAAACATGACCATCTGTTTGAAAGTCGCATCCTTCAAAACTACCAAATCTGCAAAATTGTCAATCCAGCACATGTTGAACTTTCTGGAGGAATCACTTAAAACTTCCTGTTTCATTACAGTATTATATGGAGACCGACAGTAACTGAAATAATTTTCTGCTGCAATAAATTCCAAACATTGACAAGTTAGTGGTAAAGTGATATGGAAAAGATATTTGCATACCGTATTTACCACTAACAGTCCAAAATGAACTAAAATGTGTATTTCTAGTTGCCCGTGAAGGAAAAATACGCTACCTGTAAATTTCTTGCATTCACTTCCTGAGTGCCTGTTACCCTGGAGGAAATAAAAACGTAGATACGCCCAGTTCGCACCCCCACTGCGCATGCATAGAGCAGTCGCATGGCCTCCTATAAATGGCGCATGGACAAGCCAGCTGCCATCTCTTTTCCTCCACGCAACCGTCACGGTCGCTTCGCTCCTGTTACCCGCATCTTGTTTTTCGTTCGTCGTTCTTCGTTCGCCGATCCACGAAGCAATCGCTCTTTCGCCGTTCCCGTTCGTCGTGCTTTGAATCTCATCGCATCCTTTGACGTTCCCGTTCTTCGTTCGTCGCTCTGAAGCTCATTGCATCATGCGTCGTTCCCGTTCGCCATTCGTCAATCCTTGAGGCTCATCGTCTCGTTCGCCGTTCGTCAATCCTTGAGGCTCATGGCATCGCTCGTCGTTAGCCAGTTCAGCCGCTCGTCACCACATACCGTCTTGGTTCCTCCCGACTTTCATCATCAACAGGCCCTTGCTCGTTTCCCATTACTAGTCGGTCTGATGTTTGTCTCTCTCTATATACATTCTGTGGCAGCCCGTTGTCCATTCAGGCCCATTTATGTCCGTGCTCCCGTTCATCGTTCGCTGCTCCGTTCGTCGTTCACAGCCCGTTCGCTACTCAGGACCTTCATGTTCACGCACACGTCCGCACGTCCACGCACACTAGCGTCCTTACGCTGCCCCGTCCAGCAACCGTCAGCTGTTTCACCACTCAAGCTCACCCCTTTATCGTTCGTGGTTCCGTTCGTCTTTCGCCAGCCCGCTCCCCGTTCAAGCCCATTTGCGTTCATGCACCCGCTCGCCGTTCACTTGCGTTCGTCGTCCGCAGACCTAGTCGTCTTTCAAGTCCATCACCACCCGCACGCCCGTTCGTAGTTCGCCTACCGCTCATCGTTTACTGGTCCGGTCGTCATTCACGAGCCCTTGCTGTCCGCACCACTCATTTTTCACAAGCCGTACTTCGTTCATCGATGTTCAGCCCGTATTTCGCTGCTAACTCGATTCGTTGCATTCGTCGCTCCCTGTCTTTCGACGTCTCTGAGTTTCTTCATCAGCCTACCGTTTACAGCCCTCCCTCTGGTTCACTTCCAGCTGACAATTACCCGCCCTTTTACATTCCAGCCATTTTCACCTTTGAGGATCGTACCTTTTTGAATCCGCGTTCGTCCCTCCCCGGCCGCCGTTCGCCTGCCTGCTCACCGCTTGCACTTCTATCACTTAGCTCGCTCCTCCTTCTTTGTTCACGTTCGCTCACCACCCCTATGAAGGCTCTCGGCCGTTCGGCTACCATTGTTCCCTACGTGGACTGGTATTGCACAATCACCTCTTCGTTCTCACCGTCTCTTCTCTCCCCCCCCCCCCAGACTCGTCTAGCCCACTGGTCTTCTTCTCTCATCCTTTTCATTGCCATTTGTTGCACATTTCATCCCTTCACTGCCGTCACGCACGCTGTACCCCGGCGACTTCGACTCTACAATGATTTTCATCGTTCGTCTACGGTCTCGACCTATCTTCCTCCTCTGTTCGTGACACATGCTAAGGCCACCGGTGCAGCTCAATTGTCAACCCACATCGAATCCGGCCAACTTGGACTACAACATGCATCCTCCTGGAACGACTGGTATCCGTCCCAACTGTCGCCGCTCGTCAACCTTAGTTGTCTTCACCTCTTGAATCCGTCTAAACACCAACCATGAAGGGCTCTGCTCGTCATCTTCCCATCATGTGACCGTTCGTAGTCAACAAGCCCGCTTGCCCGACCACCTTTGACCCATCCTGGAATTGGCCCCTTAACATCCCGATTGCGGACCAATGCACCTCACCCTGCTCTTCTTATGGTCCCTTCACCACATTCATCTCTGACCCTTCTTCGATTCTCATCTCTTCCTCAAGCTTCTATCCATACTTTTTTCTAACCCCCCCCCCCCTTAGTACACACCACCACACGCTATCGCCATCCGCCATCTTGCTCGATAGGATATTGCTCATCCTACCTTCCCTCCATATGCTACGCTTGAGCTCGCCCTTCTGTTTCCCGCCAAAACGCTCAACGCTATGAACCAGTTTCCCACGCCCGCCTTCCTCATCATGTCCGCCAACACAATGGCTCGTACACGCGGTGGAAAATCGTCTAGTGCCTCGCTCCGGAAGCCTGACACCTGCACATGTGCTCCAATTGTATCAAAGATGAAGCGTTATGATTCGCATCCATCCTGCCAGAACCACAGAACCTGCAATTAACTACACGGATCCGTGCTCCGTGCACCGTATGCAAACAAATCCTCCTACACGACTGGGCCGTCATTGTAAAAAAGAACACAGCCGCTGCAAAACGTTCTCAATAACGTAAAGAACAAAAAGAACGTTCGAAATCATCGTCAAAATCACCTGCAACTCCAACGAACATCCCTCTTGTTTCAACAAAAACATCAACCCCTCTCCTGCCTTCCACAACCACCCTTACTATGTAAAAGGCCGTCACAACCAGTTTCGGGAACTCACAATCACCAGTTCTCTCTTCAGCAACGTCAAGTCAAGAAGGAACCCTACCTACGTATTCTAACACCCAGCTTCCTCCAACCGTCATTTCTCAGGGTCTGGACGATCACGCCAAAAAGAAGCCCAAACCAACCCACTTGGAGGACCCTGCCTTTCTCCTAGGGGTAATTCAGCATAAACTAGACCTCAACAAAAAAGTAGTAGAAAGAAAAACTGTTCTCCAATCTCCACGGAGTTTGCTGCTACGAAAGCAAAAATCTCCAGCGCAGAAAAAATCATCAAGGCACAACGAACTAACATCGCCAATTTATTGGAAGGCAATACCAAACTTCGTCGTAGAATTGAATTAGCAGACGCTAAATTCCGGAGACTCTCACCCCTTCCCCTCACTGGGAAAAGGCCGATATTTAAGATACATCACCCCCAACCACCATTCCGTGCGCCAACAAAACCTAAGTTTTCATCATCGGACAAACAAACACAGACTCAGGACTTCACTCGACTCCTTCAAGTCCGTGTTGGCAGCCACACTATAAGCTATGAGCCACGTCCAATTTCTACTTCTACAATTCTTCAGCCCTGCATACTACCTGAAAATGTTCGGCGTCAACAAGCAGCAATATCCCAGGAATGGATTAGAGCAAACCAAGTCATGCCGGAAGACCAATATATAGCCCGTCAGGTCTGGCAGTGGGACAATGCCCCAAGATTCACCTCATCGAAACCTGAAATGGGTTTTGTTTCAAACACAAGAACCCGCACTCTTCTTTGCACCCTCTGCCGCTCCCATGCGAAGGGATACAACTTCTCCTTCGTTGCACGTCCCTAAACACTCTTCTTATGTCCCGTGTCCACCTTCCGGAATGGGCTCTCCATAGCCTTCAACACTGACTGTTTTTGATTGCTCATTCCTGAACTTTTCAATCAAGCAATATTTTGGGGACACATAATTATGATGACCCTACAATCTCTTACGTGTCAATGCAACTACAAAGTTCCAGGACAACTCCTTCCATTATTAATCTCATCGCACATTCTTAAGTGAACTGTCAATACCCTAATCTGACCTTCTAAAGCTGCGTTTTGTTTTCCACCAATTAACCATTTAACTACATGGAATGGAATCCATCAATCTTCAAGGTACTTCCCATTCTTTTTATTATTATAAAATTAATAATAATAATAATAGAATAATAAATATTAATGAGGAGGAAAAAAATTCCGATCCACCTAGCTGACTCGCTTCAACAATGGTTCGATTTCTCCCCACTTAGATGGCTTCATGCAATCATCTACTCTGGCCACTCGGTTGACTATTGTCCAAAACCGATCAACGAGCCTCTGGGGACCCAGTTCGCACCCTTGGGAACCCGTCACGATGGTGCCCGCCAACTAAACGACGAGGTCATCTGTAATGCAAGAAATTTACAAGTAGTGTATTTTTCCTTCCCCAGCAACTAGAAAGCCCAATTTTATCTGGATGGGATTCGCAAATTGGTTTCTATTGCCTAAGGGGGAAAATACACTACCTGTAAATCTCCCACCCAACCTCCCGTCTTGAGTCACCAGTGACCAATCGTGATATATCGAGAGGAAAGGAGATGGCAGCTGTCTTGTCCATGCTCTTTTATAGGTGGCCGCTATGCATGTGCAGTGGTTGTGCGAACTGGGCGTATCTACGTTTTTATTTCCTCCAGGATAACAGGCACTCAGGAACTGAATGCGAGAAATTTACAGATAGTGTATTTTTCCCCTTAGGCAATAGAAACCAATTTTGACCTCCCATCCAGGCAAAATTGAGCTTTTTTTTTAGTTAAAAACCGTGTTGATCTCCAATTCCGTTAAACCACCGAGGTCCAATGTGCAATGCGTCAAAGGGCCTCTTATTTCACCAAGACGCAAGTATTGTTATATGACCTCTGATACCTATTCACCGAGGTACAAAAAATGTTAGAGTCTCTGATACCTCGTTACCAAGAGCCCAAAAATGTTAACATGGCGTGTGTCTCATCCCTTAACCTAAGCCTGCTGGGCGCACCGTCCCGTTAACGTAGATTGCAGACCACAAGAAACTTCAACGAATCCTACGATAAGTGCCGTTATTGCTCGATTTGCATCTCATCGGGTATGCCCCACCACAGGAGTAACGAGAGAATGAAATTGGTTAACTACTTTCGAGTGACAAACTAGTAGTGATAGTCCGATATTGATATCGGTATAATCGGTATTGTTGCCATATCGGTATCGGACCAATGTAAGGCTTCCGATACAGATATTCGTTACTACCAGAAACGCAACCGTCGTCCCTGCAAAACTGACACCAAGCGCGGCAAAAGCAACAACCAAGAGAGAAACGCAAAGCCATTTGCTCGGTTTGTCATGAAAATGTAGCGCGCAATAGTTCCAACGCTCCAAGATTTACGACGACCAACTTAAAATCCTACTTAAGAAGATGAATGTAGTCTACTGAAGCCATAAGTAGGAATAAGAGTAAAAATCCTGTTATTGCTGCACAGAACTTTTTGGATAATCTCAGTAGTTGGAACCCATGCAAAACCAGAAAATGAAGTTGCATTTGTATGGAATTTAAATTTTTAGTCGTATATTTTTGTTTTATTATTATCGGTATCAGTATCGACATTGTGTCGGATCGGTTTATCCTTCATTGGTATCGGATCGGTAAAAAGTCATATCGGCCGATCCCTACACACTAGGCCTATAGTATAGTCTGCATAACAGGAAATCATTTCGCAGTTTTCATCAACTAAAATGACGAAAGAACGACCATCAGTTAAAAGCTTCCACTTATCAATCAGTATTTTTCAATATGAAGCGAGCCGCCTCCGGAAGAAAACAAACATGTTTATTTTTTCCTGGTTATAGTAATAAGAGTACATCACCTTATTTGTCCTTTACATGTGCTGAATGGAATAGACAAAAAAAAAAGCTATAAAAGCCTATATAGT
Organism: Lithobius niger; assembly: GCA_023313725.1. Classification (NCBI taxonomy): domain Eukaryota; kingdom Metazoa; phylum Arthropoda; class Chilopoda; order Lithobiomorpha; family Lithobiidae; genus Lithobius; species Lithobius niger. The sequence continues at coordinate 11,908 of JAHWFP010003720.1, forward strand.
TGCTGAAAAATAACCTATAACAACTTTCATTTAAAAAAAATCGTAAGCCTATTTTTTTTACCTATATTTTTTAAATGGAGGTGTGTGAGGCCCACCGAAAATCTTGCCTAATTTAAAGATGCCTGCCTCCATGTTGGATTTCCTGTGTGACTCAGTTTTGCAAAATTAGTTCAAACATACACAAATGTTTTAAACTTGTTTATTTTCCTGTATTTTTTCCCACGTACTAGCCAGTTTTGCTACATTCACTCAAACTTGTGTAAACTGTTGCAGCAGCTCTGTACGTGGGGGATGCACGAAAAGAGGGAGAGGGTACGCCCCTTTAATTCATTTATGGACTGGCTGATATGAATCGGACGTGGGTGGATTTCACGCATGCGAGTCTAGAATGAATGCATAGCTCCTTCACTCTGCTTCGCCCCGTGCGTAACTAAAAATAATGAAATTTGAAAAAAAAAGGTAAAATGCCAAAGCTCGGTGGTGCACGTGTCAAGATCCGTTTGTCGATTTTGTAATAATGTAGAAAGTTACCACTTGTCGTTGTTGCACAACACTAGATGACAGGTGGCACGTGCGTGGGGTCCGTTTATAGTTCTCTACGTGATATACTGCCAGTCATTCCTCATTTTATCACTGTGTAGAGATTATATTCGGCATCCGTCAGAGGCTTGTCGCGTTTGACTGTTTTATTGATGCTGCATTAGGCCGCTAAAAATTAATTAATTGGTTCTCAGGAGTGGTGCTGAAATTAACTCGAGCGGGCAGTGTTTTTATTTTACGTGTAACAGTTGCGATATGCACCCAAAACCAAAACTGGGGTCAGAATAAGAAAATCCGTCAAGTCTCCAAAAAGGCTCGGGCTGAAAAGGTTAACCCTATTAACCACCAGGATCAGCGTGCAACAGTTGCGTATTTGATAAAAGTCCTTCTTTTGATCCAATATTTTAGTTGTGACCTGCCTCTGAACGATCCTTAGATTCGTTTCTAGGCGATCATGTGAATGGAGCAGAGAGCTCAGTGATGTGGTCATCGGCTCCAGGTAATGTTTGGTGAAAGTGCTGATGCGTGATCGGAATTATCTTTTTAAGACAATGTCATAAAAACGTTTCATGCGTTTAAAAAAAAAACCCGTGCGTGCGCTCCCTAGAACCACTTAATTAGTTTTTAGCGGTCTTATGTTTCTTAAAAATAATGGTGTCGGCTGCTGAAATGTTTTAACGTGTCACAGTGTGAGCGACATAGTAATAATAAAAATATTTATCTGTCTACATTCTATCTTCTAATGATAGTGCGTTATTCATCCAAGCTAATAGCAAGATTTGACCAGGGACGTGTCAGTGGAGGTGGAGGAGTAAACAGTGCCTTCAAAATCTGATAACACTCGACTATAAGTTCGTTGCAAACTAAAATTCATCAGCAAAATGAAAGAATCAGTTTTCCAGCTAAATGCTTAGTTTTAACCAAAATGACGATTAACCCCAAAATGGCAGATATAGATTTGACCGTTTCCAAGTTGGCATCAACAGTCGGTGCATGCGACCATTGTTAAATGATGATTGTTCATTTACCAAAAATTAACGATATAAAATTTTAATTGCTCCGTAATGTGCGCCCCTTTTTTATTTTGTTGTTTGAAGATCATACCAGTCATACCAAATCTTGACACGCACTAATGTGTCGCCACCACATTAAGTATCTATACGTTTAACTGTTGCAGTACGTATTTTTAAGAGTACATAAAAAGGCGGCTCACTCGTAGGTAGGACCTTTTGTATGATCCAAGTCTTATGAAAGTTGCGATATGCACCCAAAACCAAAACTGGGGTCAGAATAAGAAAAGCCGTCAAGTCTCCAAAAAGGCTCGGGCTGACAAGGTTAACCCTATTATGCCCTTTTATGCCTCTGTTGCTCCTACAATTCAACTAGATTGAATGTCTGGCGAGTGTGTGATTTTGAATAAACATGAGTGATGTTTGTAGACTTGGTTGTCATGTACAGTTATTGTGGTATTTTTCGCTATTCTGTTGACGTGCTTTTGTCTACAATTTTCCAAAAGTAAGCAGTACTGCGAGCAAAGTTGGGATAATTGTACACGATTCTAGTGAACTAACATTTCACATAATTACTCCCATCAAAAGATAATAAAGCATATGCAGAATGTGGGCAGTAGACAAGTATGTAACTCATTCTGTAGAATATAGGGCATAAGTCTCATTGGAACAACACATAAACTCTAGCTTAAGCGAAATAAGCATTTAATTTCTGTTCTCTAGATTAGTTTTTATGTTTTAGACTTGGAATTTGAGTACACGGGTTGTTAGCTGATATTTAGTTTTAAGTTGGCTGGTGTCCTACGATGGGGTTTGTAAGTTAACAGCGAAACAGTCTTCCTAAGGTCATCGTCAGATAGTCCTTAGAAATAGCCCTACTCGCCTAACTAATCAGAAGGCAATATTGCTTTACCCATCAGAGTGGTACACATTCAGTTACTAGGACGGAGGTTGCCCCAGCAGACGACGCTCGTAGCCTGTCAAGTATCGTTTGAAAAGCTAACGTTAAGTAGGTGCCAAACATAGCTTTATTAGAGTGGTAAGGTTGGCTAGTACAAAAGTCCTAATTTAGGATAAATTATAAATAATTTCTGAAGTAAAAATAATATAATAATAATAATCTCGCGCACCATCTTGTGCACCTAAATTTTTAAATAGCAGTAACCGTTTCAATGGCCAGGTGGTTGAAGTGATATACTTCATTTCTGGTGTAAAATGAAGTATTTCATTTAGCAAGCATGGCTCACACGCTAAAGGCGTCAGGCTTCCTATCTCAGTGTCGTGAGGTCGAAACTGGCTGCAAACCGCTAAAAAAATTGTTAATAGTTGTAAGTAGCTAAAAGGTATTGGCTAACACTAACTTAGTTAATAACTAACATGACTAAAGATGATATAAGAATATAATTTCTGGTTTTTATTTACTAACCACAACCTACTAGACCGGAGTACGTTACGCCGGGTTTATTCTCAGAAATAGGCCTGTGTGCAGCACCAAAATATTGTTTCTTTTCGGCACGAAAACTTGTCCCGATTTAATTTTAACGATCATTGTTAAGTACGTTTTGGGTGATTGTTGCTCGATTCCCAAATGCTCCGTAGGTGAAGAAGGGAAATATTAACCCATAACCGCCTGAAAAAACTTTCAGACCCTTTTTTTAGAGTCCATATAGTACTTGGGTCGGTTCTCGGATTCGAACCGGCATTCTCTTGGTTTGGAGCCAACGACGCTGACCACTGGGCTGTGACTGCCCGCTTTGCTCAGGGTCCCCGGGGACCCCTCACAAAGTTCGCGCTGGGACTTAGTTTTTCGCTGTTATACGTTGAAGGATTACGTTCGTATCTAGGCGGTTATGGGTTAGCTGAGGGTTGAGAAAATACTTGATTGCAACCAGTAACCCATAACCGCCTGAAAAAAACTTTCAGACCCTTTTTTTAAATGGGTCGGTTCTCGGATTCGAACCGGCATTCTCTTGGTTCGGAGCCGACGACGCTGACCACTGGGCTGCGACTGCCCGCTTTGCTCGGGGTCCCCGGGGACCCCTCACAAAGCTCGCGCTGGGACTTAAGTTTTTCGCTGTTATACGTTGAAGGAGTACGTTCGTATCTAGGCAGTTATGGGTTAAGAACTTGCACAAATACGGCCCATTTCAAACATACCGGAAATTGGGTTCACTTTCTAATAATATCAAGGAACAATCCTTTTTCCCTGGGATTGTAGTTCAAATTATGGTTCGTTTCGTTCAAGTCAACTTTAATTATTTTTTTATTTATTAGTGTGCCTTCACAGTTCTAAGTCCCATGAGGATATAAGCACTAATACTTTTTTTCTAAGTGGCAAAGTTTTTTGTTTAGTCAATACAGTCAAGTGTCGGTTTTTCAAGATAATGTGGTAGTATCCAACAACAAAATAACAATTGTAATAATAACAGTATTTTAACAAGTCGTTGTTTGTGTACAACCACTCTGGTTGGAGTGATCAACAATGTCAATTCCGGTTATCCAACAAAAATCGCAATCCTTATTAGCAACAACTAAAACATGCAAAAATCAATTCATGAAATTACAAAACTACAAAAGTATACGACTCGTAGAAAAAAGAAATACTATCAAGGACCACGGTAGCACCGTAGCAGTCCTTATGAAAGCCTCCTTGGGACTCTTTGCTCTCACCTGGAGGTTGAACCAATGAACCGATTTTCACAATTTATACAAAAAAAGCCCTAGGGCCTTTTGAATACTATCTTAATGCAACTACACAATTCTTGTTGTTGTTGTTTTTGTTGGGGAAATTTTCTTTCACCTAGAGATAGAACCAATTAACAGATATTTAACTTTTATAGCTTAAAACGTAGGTATGTATATAACGTATAGGGCCTTTTGAAAACTGTTTTAGTGTGACTAATGTTCTTGTTGTGGTAATTTTGCTCTTACCCAGAGATAAAACCATTCAACCGATTTTCAAATTTTATAGCTTAAAACTTTGGTATAAACAAGACCTAGGGTCCGTTGTACACTATTTTAATGTGACTACAATATTCTTGTTGTTGTTCTTGTAGGGAAAATTGTACTCACTAGTTATTTAACTTATCTGAAATATTTCCCAAGAATAAGATAGAAATTTGTAGGCTATGTAAAAAATGCTTAAGTGTGCAAAATACGATTGTAAGCCTTAAAAGAACATATGCCATGAAGGAACAGATAATAAGAAAAAATACATGTAAGCCGTCGGTATCAGGACATTTTCCCCCTCTAAAACGATAGCGGACTAATTCCCCCATTAACTCGGATATTATCCCCCCAGACACTTTCCACAATGCAGAAATCTAGAACAATTTGTTTATTTTCATTAAATGTGCTTACACAAGTGGTACTGTAACCATTCGCTCAAAATTTAATGAGGAGGCGTTAATGGGGGGGGGATTGCGTTTGATGTTTGGTATTGTTAAAAATTAGGACAGATTAGGTTGATTAATTATTTCGGTTCGTCTGTTAACGGGCAGGAAACTAGTTACATGTGGTAAACTAAGTTTGGTTTAAAATGTGTTCAGTGATGTTGTTATTGTAGGTTAGGCTAGATGCAGCGAACGTTTCAAGTAGATCCAGCGCACGCTACCGGAATGAATCATAGATCGAACGCATGTGCGTGAGTGCAGTGGCAGTGTGCAATCAGAAATGTGGGGGGATGTACACTGTATTTCTTTTGCCTATGTGGTCATCATGCTATGCGCTCGATTTAAATACCCGCTTATCAGGTAATCCTCCTGTTCGTCTCTTATTACACTAGAACTGACATATACTAATGCAATTTAGACGCTTTGATGTAGTTAATAAAGCTAAAGTTACTAGCAATCATAAGCCAGCACTAGTATTTGTGCTTAAAAAAAATTAACCTTGTTCAGTGCAAGTAATTTTAAATGCAAGTAAAATTATTTTTAAGATTTTTTTTTCGTGGGGAGGAAAGTGTCCGGGGAGAAAATGTCCGACCTAAGAGGGAAACATGTCCTCTGCTGTTTTTGAGAGGAGGAAAGGTCCCGGGGGGGGGGGGGCCGGGGCAGAGGCCCGTGAATCAAGGTATCAGCGTCACACTAATATGTGTAAAAGAAGTTCCAGCTCGTTTTTGGGATGCTGGAGGTTCTTTTCACATATTACCACAACACTGATGGCTTACATGCATTTTTCTTGTATCTTCTGCTTAGAGCATTATTTTTTTTAAGGCGTTACGCCGTCTTTTATACGCATACGAATTTTTTTAATACGAATAGTTTACTATGGGTGAGAAGAATCCTTTTAAGTCACTTATTTATGAATCCAAAGCATGTTTTAAATTAATCCAAGAGTTTGCCATACAGTAATTGTCTGGAAAAGAGTTCCACAGTTGTGTAGATGAGGGCTCAATTTTGAACATGATATAATGACATGACTATGACTATATAGACTTTTGATGAAGGAGAAAGACCTTGTAAGAGGAAACATGGGCAAACCCGTGATTCGATCCCAGAATTCTCCGATCACCACAGGGGCCGAGTTAATGTCTGAAATTGGCCAAAGTATATCCCATAGTTACTGAATGTGACTATAGTCTCTCACACTACCCTGGTCTGAACAGACTGGTTGCGACTTATCCAGGGGCTTCTTCCCAGTCCTCGACCAGATCAGATTAAGCTTCTTCTGGAAACAGGGTTCGCATATAAGATTCTTTAAGCCCTTGAAAGTGCTTGAATTTGTTAAGAAAAAAGTCAAGGCCTTGAATTCCAATTCCTTGAAATTGTTAACTATGTCCTTGAAAGTTTTTGAATTTAATTTTGTTTTTGTACTTTAAAAAAATGCCCTAGGTTTAGTAAGATTAGGACAAACTTTCAATTTGTTTTAAATAACTTTTAAGTGCATGTTCGTAGTAAAATTTTATTGAGCTTTCCTTTTAAATTTTGTTGCTCCACACTGTTCTGTACGTTGTGTGTAGGCTATTAAAGCGAATCTAAGGGGTAAAAAAATTTGGAAAAATGCTAATGGAAAAAAATCCGAGGGAAGGAAAGCCTGAAAGAAAAAAAAGTTTCCTGATCAAATTCCTTACTCTGCATGGTAAAATCCGAACTAAGGTAACTGACCTTACGTAACTTAAAACAATCTGGTAAAAACCGAACCAAGGTAACTGACCTTGTGTAACTTAAAACAATCTGGTAAAATCCGAACCAAGGTAACTGACCTTGTGTAACTTAAAACAAAAACACGAAAAAAGACGCAAAACAATTTTCTCTTCTCTGGCTTTTTTTTTCCCACGTTTTCGTTCGTCCACTTTTTTTTTTTTAAGTTTAAGTTTGTTGATGAATATAGGAGCCAATAAAACGAACCCACTCTGTAGGTCTACAGGTTTTTGAAAAAATTGTATTGGTCTTAAAAAGTACTTGATAATTATATTAGTTTTGGAAAAAGTCCTTGAGGAAAATGCTTGAATTTTGTGTGGGTAACCCTTGTGCGAACCCGGTGGAAGCTACGTTCCACTGCATCAGTCACCGGGCGTCGGACGAAAGTCTACCTGGAAAATCGTCTAATGGGATAATTGTCTAATATCTGCATGAAAAAAAATCTGGAAAATCATCTAAACGGAATATCGTATAATGAAACATCATCTAAACGAAATGTAGTATAATGGATAAACGTCTAACTGGACAACAATATACCTGCGATTTCTGGTGTTATATGTATAGCCGCGAGCGAGCGAGGCAGGGAAATTATACGATTTTCCATTATCCGAATTTCCTGTTGGACGATTTTCCGTTATACTGTATACGTTCTTCCAATTATGCGATTTTTCAGTTAGACGATTAGCCCTCGCCCCTCAGCCACCACGACCACCAAAAAAAAATGTGCATTTTTGACAAATTTATGAATGAGGTTTTTTATTTCATGTTTTTTTTTTTAATTTAAGCCATAATTTTCAGCTTATTTGTTTGATAATAAAAGAATAGTTAACACAAATTAAAAATGATAGGATTTTAAAATTCCGCTTTGCGCGTCTACTGTCTAGTTTGCTAAATGATTTTTTTCGAACCCGTGGTCTCCGGCCTGACGTAATCATGATCTCTGACCCGTTTTCTAGATAATGATTGCCTGACGGGTGAGAGTCATAGTGACTCGGCACACTGTAGCTATTGTGCTGCCTACGCTGTGCGCCTACTTCGGCGTGTAGGTTAAGTGTGTGTGTTTTCAGTGTGAAATAGGTTGGAAAGCTCGCTTCAAAGCCGGAGAAATTATCACACAGTCATGTTTGGCGCTAGTTGACGTTGTTGTTCCGTTCAATATTATTAGTGTGTGGCGACTAAAACAAGACGTGTTAAGCTTAAATTAAGACGTTTAACTTTTGATCTGGAGTGACAGCGAAAAAATACGTTTGGATATTTGCAGGCTTGCACATGTGTGTCAGATTTCCCGATTATTCTTAACTATGGGCATACAGGTTTGCAAGTGCAAAAAGGACGAAGGTTGGTTGCGTGTATCTGTTACTTATGTATATTTTTAACTGCCTGTGTCGTTTTATTTATAGGCGCATGTGTTCCACCGACTTGTGCGTTTGTGATGAATGTGGTGTTCTGATTCTTGTTTTTTTGTTCAGATAGCGCTCAGTTGACGAACAACAACAACGGTGACATGGGTGACGTTGTAGAGGAAGTGGTTTGCAATGTGGATGAATTAAAAGACAATGAGTAAGTATTGTAGTAATTGTTTCTGTTTTAGTTTTGATCGACTTGGCGTGTTGATACTGCGGCATGTGCATTGATCGTTGCTGGAAAGCCAACGTGCGCTCGATGGGGGGTCAATGCTCTTGCCCCGTTCTCGTTCATGATGTAGGATCTAGCGAAGTGTGTAAAACATTTTGGGTTGAGAAAAAATAATAAATTTTATTTAAATGTTGATTTTTGTGTGATTAAATACAGGGAGTAATCATTTTCTCTGTACCCAAGAGTGTTGAATTAAAACAATACAATCGCTAGATAATACAGGGTCAGATTGTTGGGAGGGTTGCCCCCCTCCCCCCCCCGGAATGAAAATGGGGGCCGTTTTTGTCGCATATTTGTGACTGTAGACCCCTCAGCCGCCGCCGATAGCCGAAATCGCCGCCGGAAATACGTCAGCCGCATATTCGCCGCATTTTTGTTAGGCTAGCCATGTCGTCTTTTTAGGTTTTTTTTTACCAACCAAGTTTGCCTGAATAGTTGGCCCGATCAAAGTTTGACATCGTGAGCAATTTTTAGAGGCATTTCCGCATATTTGAGGGTCAAAAAAATCAAATTGCTGCAAGGAAAACTGGTAATCCGAAGCGTAATTTAATTATCTTTTATATAGGCACTAGTCTCATATTTGTAGGTGCTTTAGTTCAAGAGGAGTCGCTATACGCACACGAACATGGTACGTTTTTAAGGATGCAGATTACGTAATTAAGTTAACTCAAGTTTGCAGAAAACTTAAAAAATGTGTTTAATTTTAACGTTACATTTTAATGGCGTCATTTGAATGTATTTCCATTGCCAATATAACCTATAATTTACAGCATGTTTTATTTGTTGTGTTACAAATTGTGTTTACGCACTTAAGACTTAATGTGGCATAAAACTAAAATTTACATGCGTAACAAACGCTTTAGCTTAAAGAAATTTTATATTGCTCTCATTTTAATGTAGGAAATGCCAAAATTCGTAAAGGCTAAGCCGATAGCCGCCGAAATTGTCTCAAGCCGATAGTGGCCGAAAAAATAGTCGGCTAAGATCAGCTAGCCTAAAATTGGCCGAATATTTTCATTAGCCAGTCGAATAACTTAAAATTAATCGGCTGAGGGGTCTATTTGTGAGGGCTTTTTTTTTCCCTCCGACTCATTCCCGGGTTATGTCGTGTGACCTGTGTTAATTTGTTCGGGTTTTTTTGCACTTAAAAGGCCCCTCAGTACAAGAGGCCCACTGGAAGCGCACATTACAAGGGGCACTTCAAGAGGCCCACTACAGGAGGGCCAAAGGAATGGGCCTGCTGTAGTCTGGGGATCCTTGGGTTCCCGGGTGAGCCAAACCAACAACTGGACAATATCGGCCAGTCTACTTTAAAAAGTTACATTATATGCCGTTATTGTCGGACGTTGGGGTTGCTTTTATCCTCCCCTTTTTTTGGGGGGGGGGAAGGGGGGCGACCCCGTTCCCCATCCCCCCCTTGCCAGCATGCCTGATTTTCAAAGAAAACATTGAAATCTGACAAAATAAAAAACTTAAATTTTTTTAATCCATTCCTTGTTGATGGTAGGTATTCTAGTTACCAGCAGGAAAATATGCACTACCTATAAATTGCTACATTCAGTTCCTGTATGCAGGATGTAAACTCTTAAGATCCGCCCAGCTCAGTGACCCATCTGCGCGTGTGCACAGATATCGCCAACGCGGATGAAACCATGAGTCAACATACCACTAAAGTGCCAAAACGAAATCCAGGTAAATGACGTAAATGAATGGAAAATAAATAGAAATCCCAAAAAAGAAAATCCATGGCATGCGCAGACCAGTGGCAGATCCAGGATTTTGTTTTTTTTGGGGGGGAGGGCCTGTAGGTCTCTTAATTCTAAGTATTTATTTATTTTCCCATGGATTTT
>JAHWFP010003720.1:31141-43851 GCA_023313725.1 Lithobius niger
AAAAAACCAAAACCTTTCAAGCAAAGAGGAACAACCAAGCACCACATGAGTAATAAAACCGAATCAATCTGGGAACCAATACTCTGAATCTTGGTCAAAGACTCAATCTTTCAAATCTTACAACCGGAATACCAACCAGTCCTTTCGATCAAACAAATCCTACCGTTACAACAACTCGTCGGAAGGATCTGGGGGAAGAAAACGCCACGACAACACTGAGGACAAAAGAAGCCACTTCTCCTCACCAAAGGGGAAATCGAAGCAGTGACACCAAACCATCAAGATATCCATTAGGTGCAAGACTAAAACACTTCCTCCCACCCAGGAAGAAAATAACTATAAATATACTAGTTCTCTCAATAATCCAAGACGGATTCCTGCCAACTTCCAACACAAGACCACCTCTGACCAACACACCACCATGGGAGCACACCTCAACCATCACACCTGAACTAGAAACCGAAGTTCAATCACTGTTAGAAAAAAAGGCGATCAATAAGTGTCACCCACCTTTCGGACCAGGCTTCTTCAGTCTCATCTTCCTCAGACCGAAGAAATCCGGAGAAGAAAGAATGATTTTCAATTTGAAACCACTAAACAAATACATGGAAAATCAACATTTCAAGATGGAGACACTAGAATCAATTCACTCCTCTCTAAAAACCAACGACGACTGTATCAATCGACTTAAAGATGCCTATCTTCATTTTCCACTGAACGAATCTGTACAACACCTCTTCCGGTTCTTACACAAAGGAAACGTCTACCAATTCAGATGCCTGTTTTTGGACTAAATGCAGCGCAGAGGATCTTAACAACGGTACTAAGACCAATCCTGGCCTTTCTACACCAAGATGGAATCGATGCAGGAGCATACCTTGACGACTGAATTCTAAACCATCAGCACCCGACAACCCTGCCTACGAACAGAGACCGCACCATCACCCTCCTGACGGATCTAGGATTCGGCGTGAATTATGCAAAATCCAGACTCACCCCGAGGCGACAATTCACATTCCTCGGGGCAGACTTCGACCTAGCAAGGTCCAACATCCGACCGTCATACATCACATCTGCAAATTCCGCCAAAGAAAGGACCACTCCATAACGGAATTAAACTCCCTCATCGGGAAAATGGACTCAATGGCGAATCTAATACCTCACGGCCGATGGATGGATGATACGCCCCTTCCACCATTACAGAATAGACATTTGGGGTCCAAACCCGCATCCTCAACAAACGCCTCCTAACATCCGAAGACTTCCCTTGGGAATCTCTCCTGCAGTGGTCAGGAATCCACCACCTCCTGGACACGGTACCCCTCCACGAACCTCACCCATTCCTCATACTCTTAACCGACGCCTCGATACATGGTTGGGGAGCCCACATCGGTCACGTGGAAGCATCCGGCATCTGGGGACCAAACACGGATCACATCAACATACTAGAAATGAAAGCTATTCTCCATGCCTTATGGCATTTCAAAACCACAATCCAAGGGAAAACCATCCATATCCAAGCGGACAACACAACTGGTGTCGCCTATATAAGGAACGGAGGTGGAACTCGATCACGGAACCTCCACAAGATAACATCCCAGATCTTCAATCTTTGCATACGACTGAAGACAACAATCCTTCCACTACACCCTACCAGGAGACAGGAACGTGATTGTGGATTTACTCTCGCGGAAGAAACCACCAACAGGAGAATGGACACTAAAGAGTTCCATCTGCGAATCACTCTTCAATACATGGGGAACCCCTATGTTGGACCTATTCGCAACGAGGCACAATGCCAGACTTCCCCTATCCATCAGCCCGGTGCCGGACCAGAAAGCAGTAGCGATAGACGCCCTAACGTTCAACTGGGAGAACCTTTACGCCTGCCTATTTTCCCCCTTCAAACTCCTGCCAAAAGTCCTGCAAAAGATAAGCCACACCAACAGCGTATTCCTACTGATCACACCAAACTGGCCAGCAGCTCAATGGTTCCCACACCAATTCCTTCTACTAGTGGACGACCCAAGAAGCCTCCCACCCATTCCGAACCTTCTAACACAACAGAAAGGCACAAAAACTCACCAAAACCTAGGAACGCTACATCTTCACGTGGCTACTATCACCAGACTCCTCAAAAAGGCAGGAATTCATGAGGAAGAAGCCACCAGAATTGCATCTGCCTCAATCAAAGCATCATCCAACAGGATCTACGACAGTCACTGAAAGAAGTGGTTTCATTGGTGTAACAGAGGGAAAATCAATCCTATCAATCCCCCTAATAGGCGATTTTCTAAAATTCTTAAACATCATCTTAGAGAAGGCCGCAAGGGATCCACCATACTAGTCTACCGCTCAACAGTAAGACGCACATTCCCCCACTGGGACCTGTCAATCGTCCTAAACTCCCGTCTGAAAGACCCATATGAACCCATGCTGAACAGCCCAATGGCAGTCTTAACCAGAAAAACTGTTTTCCTTCTGACCCATGCTTCAAGCCTAAGATGCTGCGAAATCCAAGCCCTATCAGCGGACCCCGCATTCTGCGTCCTTGCTCCGGATAATACATACATCACGTTAATCCCCAGAATCGATTTCCATGCCAAGGCACAGAAGCCTTGCGGACCAACAAAACTCATCACCATTCCAGCGCTAACAAACATTGTGGGTCAAGAACCGGAACGCCACCGTTGTCCAGTAAGAGCACTACCCTTCTACCTCTCCAGAACAACCAATGAAAGCATCTGAAAAGGCAGAACCCAACTATTCCTCCTATTCAAAAGAAACTTTGGTGACACCTTCGCAGCCACCATCTCGAAATGGATACATGACACCATCCAAACCGCCTATGACGATTCCAACACAAGTCAAGCAGCTGAAAGCGTCAGGGTCACAGCGCACGAATTGAGGGCATTCTCCACCTCCTGGGCATTCCACAACTCCTTTCCAGTCCAAGACATACTCATGGCTGCCTCCTGGCGATGCAGCTCCGTCGTCACTAGCCACTACTTTCTAGAGATGACAAAGCAAGCCAGTGAACTACATCGTCTGGGCCCCATCGTAGCTGCCAGATGTGTAATCCATCCCCCTGTGTGCTTTTCCCAACAAAGCACACACAAAACGAAAACGGAAGCAAGATCTCATCTCTAAAAAAAACTGTCCTTTGCAGTGCCACCAATTCCCACGAAAGAGACCATAATTCCTGGCAGTGCCCGCCACCTAACTTTGACGAGGTCTAACTGTTAATGCAAAAATTAACAGGTTATGGATTTTTCCAGCAATAGAAAGTGAATTTTGCCGGCCCCCAGCCAGGCCAGCTTAAAATTGTTTCTATTGCTAGGAAAATACATAACCATACCCACCCTGCCTCCCTTCTCGAGTCACCGCCTGACAAATTGAGAGGTAAAAATGATGAGGACCAAACATGCTGCAACGCTTTATATAGAGAGGAGCTGCGCACAAACGATGCGCAGTTAGGGTTACGACGCTGGCCGCTACTCAGCACGAAAACCTCCAGGGAAACAGCAATGTTCGGGGAACTTTTGCAAAAATTAACAGGTTATGTATTTTCCTAGCAATAGAAACAATTTTTAAATGGCCTGGCTGGGGGGTCGGCAAAATTCACTTTCTATTGCCTAACCGAAAATATACACTACCTGTACCCACCCAACCTCCCCTCTTGAGTCACCACCATGACAGATCGAGAGGAAAAGTAGACGGCTATCTATGGCCGTAACACCATTTATGCGTGTGCACATGCGCAGATGGGTCACTGATCTTGGCGGATCTTAAAGAGTTTAAATCCTGCCGGGTAACGCAGTATACAGGAATACAAAAATTTATAGGTAGTGTATATTTCCGGTTAAGCAATAGAAACCAATTTTGACTGCCGGAAAATTGGGGTTTTTAGTTAATAATGTTCCTAATTGATGAATTCCGGCACTCATAAGCCTCACGTTGCACCGTGTTATGTGCAATGCTTGCATGTGGAGATAAGGTAGCTTTTTCCTAACATTCCAACAACAAAAAAAAAAAGGTAAAACAAGTTGGATCATTTTATACATCTAATAAAGCAATAGAAAATTCACTATTTTTACTTATAAGGATTGAAGATGAAGCTACTTTTATGGGCAGCATGTTAGGTTGGAAACACACCCATGCAAATAAAAGGGGGGAAAAGGTCTGTGTCATGAGTAGTACTGTTCTTTGTTAAACTTCATAAATTGTTGTAGGCAACCAACTCACTCGTTGTGTTGCGACTATTTGAAAAACGCGAGGTTATCTTACAACAAAAAATATGTGTGTAGGCTATTTTGGTGAGGCAGATTTTTATTCACTGCTCCCTTTGGATGTTGCCAAGAAATGTTCACTCTTGTTGATATCGTTTTTTTTTAATAGATATGTTCAGGGGGCCCCCGCATGGTGTTCGGGGACCCCTAACCCCATCTGTGAAGGGACTGGAGCAGTCCCCACTGCTATTTATCCCCCCTTACGGCGGGTCCATTTATAGGCACCTGGCATTCAAGGGAACGATCGTTAGATGCATTGCTTCAAGTTCTTACATCATGGGTAAATTAGTGCATTGAAGTGTGTGGGTGCCGTGTAATACCAGTGGAATGTTAAAGAGCCTTATTAACCACAATGTAGCGAGTAAATAAATGCACTACGGTACAAAAACGTGACAGAGTTCATATGTACGCTGTCAGGTTCAAATTATGCTCATCTAATGGCGAATAATTGTCCCAACATTTGATTTCTCTTGTAAAAATGCTGTAAGATACAAGGATCTTGCTCATATGCAATGGGTGTCAGGAGTCCCATGCCAGGTGAAATACACCATTACGTGGGCTTGAATATGATCGCTGACAATAGCATGCTTCTATAATAGGAAATGCTGATATACAAAATGACCTTGGACGTCTTGTAATCTACGCAAGATACTGGCAAAAGTAAATTAAAAGGTGTGGGGGATCGTGGAGTAGTAAGAGACCGGAAGTAGAATAGAAAACGCATGCAAAGCAAGTAAGCCATTTGCAATAGAAGTTGGGTGATGCAGAGTAGTTATCCGTGAGGCAGAAGGAAATACGAAAATAGTTGAACCTTCAAACGAAACAGTAACGTAATAAAGAGAGTGAACGTTCTTGCCTGGTTTTGGTAATACTGTAAAATGAACACATGCAACCAATGTGCCAGATAGACTGTAAAGCCCCGACTCCCTCCCCTTCTCATATACTTAGTACACTCTGTATGGGAAAATAGCTTGTCTCGCCAACATTTGCACGCTTGATGGTAATTTACAGCTCAATTCTTTGTAGACGGCAAGTTTGGTTAGTGAGAAGTGGGTATGCCAGAACTATCCACTTCCTCCCCCCCCCCCCCCCAGCATGACTATCTCGCGTCAGTGCTCCCAGGTTCAAGCCTAACCTCAGCTACTTTTGTCATTTTCGGGAAGAGAAGGGCTCTGTTGTGCATCGTGCTCATGTTGGTTGTGGGATGTAAAACATCCTAGGAATCTCCAATTGGAATTGCCTAGCAAAATTATCCCTCTAGCCGTCTAATGCCTTGGCTTCGGCTGGGAGCGTGCAAACCTCCAAAGCCCTGTAAAACAGGTACGTATGTAGTGTTCATGCATCTGTTTTTGTTGACTTGTCCATCCTACCCTCTTACACACACGCAAAAAACCCAGGCCAAACCACTTTCACCGTTTCGTTGGGTGGTTCAACTGTTTCTGTATTTCCTGCTGCCCCACGGATGGCTTCTGTGCACCACCCGACTTCTTTTGCCAATATTTTACCTGGTTTTAGATGCGATTTCTGCTTCCCGTGTTGTACTAGTCCCACAATCCCCCGTAACTTTCCAATTTACTTTACGCCAGTTTCTTGTGTTGGTTAGGAAGTACATATTGGATGACCTTGAATGTGACCTCCAAGGTCATTTGGATAGCATCGTTGGATTCGCCTGATGTTATCAGCAACCCATATCCAAGCCTTAATGGTGTATTTCACCTATTTGTTTTAAGTTTTGAAGCAAAGCCAACGACCAATGAATTAAGCAAAATCAAGAACTAATGAATTAAGTATGAATTTATGGAATTCCTTTTTTTTTAAAGTTTAATGTTAAGTACAAGTGTTAGGTTCATCTTCAAATCGTGTGACAAAATGTAACAAACTGGAGTAGAATTGCTTAATTGTTGCCTTCCAAGCAGGCACATAGGTACAGTCCCTAACATTCCTAACGTTCCTCTTTCTTGCTACAACAATGGGTGTAAATAATGCGTATTAGAGGGAGGTTCCCTCTCAAACAGCTAAACTTCCCAACTTGGCCTAATTACGGTTCCCACCAACATGGAGAACATGAAAAATCTGTAAAAGCAGGAAAATTTATTTCAGTATTTTGGTGGTTATCCCTGCTAATATTTAATAGACATTTTGATATAATAATTAGAGCTGGAGTGGATTTTTTTTTCAATTTCTGAGAAGTATTAACAGTAATAAATAACAAGACGAAAAGCCAAATGGACTCGATTGGTGATGAATACACACACACGATCATTATTTCCGTTGCCTTTTGGACTTAATATCAGAGCTTAAATATCAGACTGTCTAAGCGGAGTTGATCCCTCGACCGTTGGTTTCGCAGTCGCCAAAAGACGTCAGAAATTGGTTTACTTCAATATTTATTTTAAAAGAAACAGTGTCAGTAGCCTGAAGTAAAAACTTTAAAATTTGCACCCGAATAGAACCTATATTTAAAATATTTTAAAATATTAAAAAAATGTAACAGTAAATTTATCTGCATTTTAGGCTCCATTCAATTTAATACATTGAAGCAAAAGAGAAGAAAACGACATAGTATCTAAAATCTGTTAAAAATCGGTGGGGGAGGGGGGGGGGGAGAGAGACAAGAGAAGTGCAGAAGAAATAAAGAAAAATGGAAAATGGAGTAAGACAGAACACTATGGTGAACAGAAAGAAGACAACAAAAAAATAGTGCGGGGCGGAAAAAAGGTTAATGATGGGGTGGGGGAACAGGGTAGAAATGAACCGTGGGCGGGGGAGGAAATTATCCTCTTCCTCCCTCCCCCCCTCTTTCTTTTGTTGAGGAAATAGCCCCCTATTTAACGTTGTTTAGATACTTTATGACTTTCCTTTCCTTGCTGCAATGTGTTTAATTTAAATGTAAATCTGGATGAATTTATTGTTAAAATATTCTTATTTAATTTTAAAATATTGTAAATATGGTTTCTGAGTATTTGCGTATAGAAATTTTCTGTATAGCCTTTGTCACTGAGAAATTGAGTTGGTAGCCTGATAAATCACAAGTCTGGTGTCAAACCGTCACTCATTGTAGGCCTATTTTTGAAGGTTTTTTTGGTTAAAATAAAACGTTTTTAGCTGTTTGCACGAAAGAAAGACTGCGTTTTGTCAGGGAGCATGTCAACTGGTCTACAGAATGGGATGAAGTAGTCTTTGCCGATGAATCTTGCGTTCAATCCACCCTGAATGGAAAAATTCATGTCTGTAGGGGAATGCTTCAATCCACGTTACGTTTGGACTTAAAACCCCATCGAAGACGTGTGGAGTGCCTAGAAAAAGGGCCTAGGAAATAAACTGCAAAATCTTCGAGATTCAGATGACCTTTGGGGAAGTATCCAGGAGCAATGGGAACTCCTTGGTCAAGACGTAACGTATGTTCACAGCCTCAGTGACTATATGCCTACTTGCCTGCAAGCAGTTATTCAGAACAATGGAGGGTGGACAAAATATTAGTTGTGTGGCGAAGGACATTCGTATCTGTCAATGAAATGTTTTGCACTAAAATTCTGGGTCAGTTAAACAAATTCATAGCTTAAAAATTAATTATCTTCAACACTTAGCCTACTATTAGGATATTAGCATATTACTTTATTAGGCGATTACTTATAGGAAAGTCGTCAAACCTATGGATTCAGCAGGACATGTTATGTTTTATTATTGCTAAAAAATGCAGCTTTTGTTTTAATACTGTTGTTATTATTTGCTATTAATGCATCATTTGTGATAAACTGCTAACAAACTGTTAAGTAATGTTTCAGTAAAGAAAAAACTTATTTAGTTTTAGTAACCTTTTAATATTGTTTGGCTTTATTATTATTATACTAAGACTTTTTATTCGAAATTTATTCCAAGCACTCCTTTTGACAACAGTCTTTAAAAACAACAAAATTCAGAACTTATCAGCAACACCATTTTCATTCTGTATTGCATGAAAAAAATGTTTCTTTAAGTATTCACCCTATGAGCTTTTTAGACAGTGGCATAATTACATTTTTTCTTGGGGGAGGCGGGGTATATAACGACGTCCCCCTTATGCCTCTTGCTAGAAAACTTGAGACCGCTTTATTTATATTGTCGAGTATTTTCCTTAGTGTAGTAATGTATACCTTTATAAAAAAAAATTTTGAAGAAAATAGCGAATAAAGAGATAACTTTTTCATTTTGTAAGGACACTTGTCCCCCTCCTCCCACTCCCTCCCCTCACCCTATTACGCCACTAGTTGGTTTTAGGGTAGGAGGGTCGGAAAGTTTAACAGATATCTTCCTGGTAAGGGCACGTTATCATTAGTGCATACACCAAAACTTAAGTTTTTCGTGCTTTTTTCAAACAAACATTAATTTATTAAGAGTGTTCAAAACAGGGGAGTGCTTACTGTTTCATTTATTTTCAAGCATACTTAAGTCAGCGTTTTGCAATATGACAGCTGTTGTAGAAGTCCGAGTAGCTGCTGTCACATATAAAAAAATACGTGCATTCTATTCCATTGCATTCGTTAACAAGTAGCACTGTAGAAAAAGTAGCACTGTGGAAATTCGTACAACAGTAATCATATTTGTGTCGATTAGTAGCCTTTAGTTTGGCACTAACAAATACACACGAAGCAAAGAATTGCTCAAAAAGTAGTTGGTATTATGTTAAATCAGTTATAGAGAACCTAGAGGCTTTTAACACGGTAATAGCTTTCTACAGCTCTCAGTGTTATTTATTTACAATCCCTCATCTCATATCTTTATTATTACAACCACAGCCCAAATATCAGCATGATTAATAGTAGAATTTTCAACTCTTAGCCACTGTATTTTTTTTGTGTGACGTCATTTGTGGACAACTGGCATCCATCGGCCGTAACAATAAGAAAACGGAGCCATTGAATTGTTGTCTCTTGTAATTGAAAAGAACATTGTTGAGCTTGGCTCTTCCTGAAATGAAGCAGCTGCCCTCTGATTTGAATATTTTCGTCCATTGTTTCAGCAGGAAAGAGGAACGTTGGAAATGTTAGCGACTGTACACATCCATATGGGGACGCGATTCGGCCCTCAATGCAGTACGAGCATCGGAAGTATTTAAACTCCAAATTATTTTTTCTTAGAATGAAAGAATTCACCTTGGATGGCGGAGGGAGAGTCTTGCTTATTAAAGAAAAGGGCGAGTTTTCTGCACTTGGAGCCAAATGCACCCACTACGGGGCGCCACTGGCGAAGGGCGTCTTATGCAATGGGACAGTACGGTGCCCCTGGCATGCTGCTTGTTTTAATTCCAAGACAGGCGATATTGAAGATTTTCCAGGAATGGATTCTTTACCCAAATTTCAGGTAAGTGTCCTGGGCCTTTTTTTATTTAAGTATTTAATTGATTTTGTAGTACGTTGGTTAATACTGATATTCCTGAAAAACAATCCGTGTGTTTGAGTCGGTTGATACCATCTTTGATTTTGATTAAGCTGTCAATTGTCGAAAAGAAATGTACTTGACACTGCTTTTCTTACTTCATAAAACGTGTTGTTAGCATGTTTGAACCTACATAAATTTAAACTTGGCTGCGTAACTCGCTGCCTGCTAAAGGCTAAGAGGAAAACATGCCATCAGCGAAAATCATATGCAAGAATAACGTAGTACAGGAAGCCACCTTTATGTACTTCAGTTGCATTTAAGTGAGGTGACCCATATTCAAACCGCCAACTAGTTCATCACCATATCACTGCCTTACTGCATTTACCAATAACGCTACTTGGTTATTGGCATAAAGATAACTCACTGAACCCGTTATTACGGTCACAACCGTGACCAGGAATCCATTCGACCGAATGTGCTTGGTGGAATACAAAGGAATATACACTCGTAAGACTCTACGAAGGAAAAATAAAATGGAACACAAATCACAAAACCAAAGGGTTAGAAATTCTCTAATAGGTAAGTGTTTTTCGCCTTGGTAAAAGTGTTTAAATTGGGCTACGAAGTTGAACTGGCTTTGGTTAGGACGGGTGCAAGCCCCCCATTTCCTTCGTTAACATTTTTTCTGTATTTGGTTATTGGCATAAACATAACTCACTGAACCCATTATTACGATCACAACCGTGACCAGGACTCCATTCGACCGAAGGAATATAACTCTTATGAAGGAAAAATAAAATGAACATAAATCACAAAACCAAAGGGCTAGAGATTCTCTAATAGGTAAGTGTTTTTCGCCTTGGTAAAAGTGTTTAAATTGGGCTACGAAGTTGAACTGGCTTTAGTTAGGACGGGTGCAAGCCCCCCATTTCCTTCGTTAACATTCTATCTGTAGTTCGAAAAAAAAGTGCATATAGGGACCAGTTTTCTGGAGCCAAGCTCCAATTCGGAAAGTTTGTCCTATTTTTCAAAATTATTGAAAAAGAATGTAAAGGGCGTTGATGATGCAGCCGAGATGTACTAGCTATTTCCTATAGTGCATCAAAGCTACACCAAACGAAAGTTGAAGTTTTTATAAGTTCTTTTTCAAAAAATAAGGTGCTCTTTCTCAGTAAATCGCGGGTGTGCCAACTTTCCCTGCCATTCTGGGATTGTTCCCTTATGGACCAGACTCCCTGCTGATGTTCCACAGACATTTTCTGTCAAAAGACGCCTAGACGTCTACTTGCCTGGTGTATTAGACCCGTGCCACTACCAGAACTGGTAAACGCCTTCCTAATGTCAAAAGCTATTAAGCTTCCTGTTGGTGTAACTTCAGGTTCAAGTTCAAGATCCAGAGCTAGATTTTGGATCCAGAAGAGTGGTCTGTACACCCACTTTATTTTTCAAAACTTTCAAAAACATGTTAGATATAAAAAAGATTTCATGTTGTGCATATTTATGTGAACTACTGTGTACTTTTTTTTTTTCGGGGGGAGGGGAGCGTTACGTTGTCTGAAGTGGACTGATCCTCTTATAGATGATCCAGCTCCATTTTAGACTTGCTAGGCATTTTAGGGAGAAGGGACCGATTCGAAACAGAGTACCATGATCATTGCAAAGGGTCGATATAATGTAGAACAGGCCGGAAAAGATCACAACCTGTTGGCACTAAAGGAGGCTGGTAGTCTCTCATTACTCTGGTCTGCACCGACTGGTAGGAACTTGCCAGGGTCCCTTTTTAGTCACCAACCAAATCAACTTCTTTAGGTGACTTGGCTGAGCTAATCACTGATTCAGCTCTTACTCCACGTCCGACTCACCCAAGTTAACCTTCAGTTTAAACAAAAAGAAAACCTAAAATAATTTTGCGACATTATTTGCAAACTGTTGAAGATTTGGCTATGTTTTTTGGGAAGGGTGTGTGGGGGGTGGGGAGGGGGGAGAGCTGTTCAAATATTAAAAACAGTTTAAGGTCATGGAGGTAGGTGGAATCGGGAACAGTAAAAAGCCATTACAGGAATTGAACTCCACAGCCTTCGATAGGCCAAAAATGTTTAACTTGGAGCGGTTGCGACAAGAGTTTCTAGTTATATTCGGAAATATAAATTGAGTTGTGAATTTTAGCATTCCTTCCCAAGGATGCTTTCTTTCCCTAGAGGTTTGAAAGTTCGTTTGATACGTCCAGCTCAGCAAACCAAATGCGCATGTGCGGCACACTCCTCCTTTCAGAGCGTCTGCCTGTGGTAGACCGCCATCTTTTTCCCTCTAGCGTGCACCGGAACTGTCACACTCTTGTTTCTTTCCCGCTTCGCTACGTCCTTCGCCCACTTTCGTCCGAGCAAGTCGTCGACTACCAAAGCTCCTTTTAGCTCATGACCAAATTAGGGGTGGCACGACAGAAAAAATGTTATCCCGATAAAACTTTTCTAAAAAATCGCGATTATCGATAATATCTCGATAAAACAAATTTGTGGCTAGAATAACAATTTTAATTTTGTTAATTTAAAAAACATTGGCTGAGGCCTAAAGTACAGCCTCACGAATGTGAATTGTGTGCTACTCACTATTTGACCAGTAGACATGAAAATACACTTCAACTTACCATTGTCTATTACTTCCTTACCGTGTAGAAAGCAGTTGCCATGATTAAATATTGTTGTGTTAAACTGACTCTAGTCAATCAGCTAAAGTAGCTACACACTTGTTTGGAGAGCCCTTGTCATTCCGCACGCACCACTGTAAACTGCTTGTTACAAGCTATTACGGTTTCCGAGATATGACAATTTAAGCATCGTGGTTTGCACGATAATTCGATAAATCAGAAAAAAATGCGATACGATAATTGACGAAAATTTTTGTCGTGATATTGAATTATCGATTATCGTGTCACCCCTAGGCCAAATCCGGGGGTAACAGGCGAATATCCCCCTGGTGAAAAGCCCCCTGGAAAATATTCCCTGGAAAATATCCTCCCAGCAAATATCCCCCCAATACCAATTTTCCCCCGGAAAATATCCCTCC
>JAHWFP010003720.1:43951-59259 GCA_023313725.1 Lithobius niger
CCCCCCCTCACTACACATAATTGAAAATTAATTATTATATACCTTTTCATCTTAGAATGATATATTATTGTTATGAGCTACACCACTGAGATTGTCCATGGTTGTTTTGGTGCTGTATCCATTCACTACTGAGAGTATACTCTTGAAGCCGAATCGGCATACTTTTCCACGGAGGCTGCAGTGCACGACCAGCCAGTATGTGAATGCAGTGCACTCGCTGATAAGCCTCTTCTTTTTGAGCACTCCAAAAATTAAAAAAAATTGGGTGGTAACATCCAATTCAGAACTAAAAACTGTGATGTCACCCTTCTATAGAGTTATTTGTGTGTGGAAGCTCTGATTGTGTGTGCAAGTGCATCTTCCAGAACTGAATGCTGTAAGTATGCTGTGGCGACCTTGATGCATGACCAATATAAGTATCCTAAAAATAAGCTAGGATAGGGGCCGCGTCTTGTAACTGTTCTAAACCGTCACAAGCAGAAAGGCAAGGGCAGGAACAACATGCAACTGAAAGAAGAGGTGATCGTCAGCTCTATAATCTTTTTGTAACCTCCTTGTCTTTTTTTTTTGGGGGGGCGGGGGGGGTAGGTGGTCCTGGGCAAAATTGATATGAAAAGTGTTTCATTATTAGTATTTTCCAGCAGTGAGTTTCTGGCAGTTAAGAGTTTTTGGCTTTAGGATGATTATCATTCCCTCACCTAACCTATTTATTTTTGTTTTGTGCTTGTACTTTATTTAGGGGGGGGGGGGATATTTTCCTGGGGGCAATATTTTCCGGGGGGGAAATCGCATGGGGGGATATTTTCCGGGGGGCTTTTCACCAGGGGGATATTCGCCAAGAACCAAATGCAGGACCATGCTTCTCGTTTCGCCCATGGTCGTCTGTGCCGTCCAGATTGTCGCATTTCGCCGCCCGTCTTTGCTGACTGTAGGTGACCGGAATGTTGTCTTTTCGGCCACTGTTGTCTGCCCGACCAAGCCGCCTGCCGCCAAAGACCTTCTTCGCCCATGACAAGCTTCAAGACTACGCTGGAGGACTCCTCAACCAGCGTGGCCCCTTCATCACCTACAAGCCCTCTGCCTGTCAACCCGAACATGGTTATCAAGCCGTCACCTCCACTGCTCACGGCATCGGCTCCTTCGCTCCTGCTTTCACCGCCTTCCGCACCGAGCGTCTTTCGGGTCTCTTCCAGACATCCGCCCTTCACCTTTTGCTGTTGACAGCTTTACTTAACATTGTCCATCCATTGCATTGGTCTATCGCCTTTGGCAGCTCCCCACTTAAAATACTTCAACACGACCGTCGTCACCAACCGGTGCTCACAACTTCTGACCAGAACCTTTCACCACCAGCAGGTTTCATTGCCTACTCGAAGCCATCTTTCGGCTGGCTACTTCAATCACTCAGCTTCGAAACAGAAATCTTTCATTTGACTCACAATCCCAAGTCTCAGTCAACATCAACGCCATACAATTCATGAACGGAACTCGACCTCGCAGACCCACGATCTCCCATTTTTGGCAAACCACGACGACAAACCACAAGGTTACCTGGGGTATCGCCGGTTGTCATTGATGTTATGTTCGTAATAGAGCTCGGTGTGAAGAGAAAAATTAGTGTGTGTGAAGTTCTCTCTTCACACCGAGCACTATTACGAACATAACATCAATGACAACCGGTGATACCCCAGGTAACCTCAGGAATTCAACGCAACACTTCTCCAAAGCCACTGTTACTTCATCACCACAATGCGTCACGACAAGGTGAGCGGGGAAAACCTCTTGCAACGTGTTGTCACCATTTGTGTTCCCGTCACCATTGCAGAACAACACGCTCGTCCAAATGGTAAGGATCGAAAGACGCCGCCTCCAAGCGGTATGTTCAAAGACTGTCACACTCTCTGAAAACTTGGCCAGTGTTTGCCTTGGAAAGCTTGACCGATGTCGCTGTGCTGCAATTGTTTCCGAACAAAATGACTGGATCCACACCAATTATGTCAATGTCATCACAGTTGAGACTACCACAAGAATCCCGACTCCATTTGCAGATCCATCAGCCCGATCGCTGGACTATCACACTCAAAGCAAAGAAATGAAACCTCGGAAATATGTGCGGAGAAGTGAAACCTCTTGATAACATCAAAAAGAGATTAAGAAACTCTGATAAAAAAACACAGCCGTCACCCCCAACCCCAAGAGTGACACCACACATTCCCGTTTCCTCACCTAGGGTCTCAACCTCTTCACCATGCATTTCATCTCACAACTCATCGGCCTCAACAGCTTCAACGCCACACAATTCGCCGATCACACCCAAGAAATTCTCGTTGTCTCTCCCCACCTTAACAGAATCTGACGAACTCGATCAACAGGATGTCACAATCACAGAGGACCCCACGCTCTGAACTCGTCAAGAATCTGCAGACACAATCAACCAAAACGTAAAACATTCTCAACAGCCAACTCATTTATTCTGCCGAAACTGGATTTGCTCAAAAAAAAAATTTCCTAGGGCTCCATTTAAAGAAATCTCAAAGCTCAAATTGAACTTAAAACCCTTTCACGTGTCACTACGTGAAGTTTACGACCACGCAGACATGACTTGCACTGCAAACTGGAATCTTTTAATAGAAAACAAAGAACTACTGAAACCACTAACCGCCACGAAACTTTAGCTTCGGCAGGCAAACTCTAGTAACTTTCACCACATCCCAACTCCACTCCAAGACTGGTGGTTGCAAAGATTCATGCCATCAGCAACCAAAAGCCACCACACTGCAAATCATCACCGTGGCCAAGACAGAAGCATCCTCTCAAAAGCAAAAACAAGACCCTCGTAACTTCTTTCCATACTCAGACAATCTCCCATCATCCAACAAGAACGTACAAGGGACCCCCGTCACACAACTCGACACGATCTCCACCTCATCCATCTCCTCCAATTCAGTCGCCATCAACGCAACACCTACCCCGAAACTGATGTTCAAGTTCGAGACTGGAAAAACGCCACTTCTCACCTTACAACAACAAAATTTGCAGCCCAATTAATACGGCATTTTGATTACTTGGACGCTTTTCAACCAGCCCCTTCCAACATCATCCATAACTCGAACACAAAAACCTAACAACTACCGTGCTCCGGACGCAGACATCGTGCTAAAGGCTATGCCTCTAATTTTAGCGCACACACACAAAAAACCCTTCCGACCCTAACTGACACTCAAATTAATGGACATGATCACGGAACTGGAATGCCATCCCATCATTCACACCCAACTTCAGTGGCGTTTTTATCTCAGTAAATGACTATGATTAACAACCTCCTTAACAATGTTTCCTCATGCAAAAACCCGTGTGTCAGCCCTCCCTTCGTTTTGGAAGCCAAGCAAGACATCACCACTTGCTTCTCGAAATCCATAATCTTCCGAACCCATCACTCATTAACCGGCTCCTCTCACTGCAAGCTATCGACAACGACATGAATGCCACTCCTGGTCCGGAATTCAGCCCTCCCGTTAATCCACTTCCCAGTACCAAACCATTCAATGAGCAGCAGCCTCCGAAATCACCATTCCTCATCAACTCCGAAGAAATGTGCATCACCTCTCCACTGAACATCCCCTCCATCCATCATCAACCCCACAAGCATCATTTGAAGATCCACATCAATCGCAGGAATTAATCTTAGTCTTCGACTCAAACACACTTGACCAAGGTTTTCCTGAGTGCCTCACATCAACTTGCAGCTCTTCTTGCACTGATAATTTAAAATTATTTTAAATTCACTCATTCATGCGGTTCATCATGAATTCTTTGAAGATATCACAAGGCACTCACAGAGTTCCTGACTCCGGGGAACCCAGTTCGCAACCCTAGGCCACCCGCCATGGCATTACCTACCAGCGGTTCTGACGAGATCAACTGTGAATGCTAAAATTCACAGGAAATGAGAATTTCCTGACGGCCCTGTATTTTGGCGGCCCTCATGTAGGCCAGCCGAAAGGAAATATACATTACGTGTACCTGCCCTACCTCCCCTCTTGAGTCACACCATGACAAATCGAGAGTGAAAAAGATGCAGTTTACCTTGGGTAGACGCTCTTAAAGAATGAATGTGCCGTACATGCGCATTTGGGTTGCTGAGCTGGACAGATCAAACGAACTTTGAAACCTCTAGGGAAACAAAGCATCCTTGGGAAGAAATGCTAAAATTCACAGTTTAATGTATATTTCCTTTAGACAATAGAGAACAATACTGTTTTTACATGGGCAGTCCACAAAATTGTTCACTCTAGGCCAGTGTTGTCATTCTGTTTTAACCGATAACAGCATAGATGCTACTTTAACCGTACCAAATATTGGAGGTTAGTTCCAACCTAAGCTGAGAAAAAAATTGGAGTAGCAGATGGTGCGAAAATAAATAATTTTTCACGAAAAAAATTAGTCCAGTGGCATTCAGTAGCATAGCAAACTCTTAGGCTGTTACGGGTTAACTGTTAAATGCCTGCCATTTAACCTGACACTTAAAAACCTTTCATTTTTAACGTTTAATGCATTTTTTAACCTTTTTAACTTTGTTAATGCAGGTTGATGTTGAAAATGGCAAAGTCAAAGTTCGAGCAGATCGAAAATCAATGGAGGGTAGCAAAAGGCAAAAACCAATGTGTAGGAGAGATCCCGCTAACAATACCGTATATGCAGTTATTGGTGCAGGTAAGTAGAAACGCAGGTATGAAAGTACAGCAAGCTAAGCATAGGGTAAGCGATGTGTTAGTATGGCAACATGCTCAGGTGAAATACTATAAAAAAAAACGTGCTACAAGCTGGCAAATTGGAAGACTTGATACGAGTAATTACGGGACAATCATTGCCATTTTAGCCTTTGGATTTATAAATCACTTTTAGCTTTGGACTGCTTTAATTGTGAAAATTTCGTTTGTTAACAGGAGCAGCAGCTGCAGCTTTTGTTGAAACACTGAGGCAAGAAGGCTATACTGGACGGATTATTATGATAACCAAAGAAGCTTATCAACCTTACGATAGGCCCATGTTGAGCAAGGTAAAGTTTTATTTGTGCTGTAGTACTCTTTAGAGTGGGATAGAATTAAATTGCAAACCTCTGTTGTGCTAATATGATCCACAGCTGTCAAAGATGTGTTCTACAGATTGATACCTGCATTATAGCTGGAGGAGAATTCTGAAGAGCTAACTGTTTGTCTTTTTTAAGTCTGTAGGATTCTTAGGCTTGGCATAGTTCCCAAAGCCCCTGAGGTTGACGAGCTTCAGCCATCTTGTAAATTTCCTGACTTCTGCAAAGCATTTTTACTGTTATTGTCACCAGAATAATGATGCACACTTGCAAAATGAAGAACACCCTACCAGTTATTTGTTTGAAATTGTACGTTGTTCTTTTGGTGAAATTTTAAACTCGTCATGAACTTTAAGAGTAAAAACTGTTTTGGAATATTTTATCTGTCATTGTCTTTTTAACCCTTAAGTAACCGATTTTTGTAGCCAACCACTTTTTCACTGTAAGTATTAGTTTTAGGATGGCTTTCTTGTACGTACTTTACTTAGGAAGAAAAACGACACGGCAATGCTCCTCAGGAAAGCCCACGTATGGATTTATCCACACCTTTTTTTTTGGAGGGGGGGGGGGGGCCTCGCTTCAACTACTCCCTCTAGATCCATGCCTGTGTTTAACAAAGCCATTTTTACCACCTTGTTACTTCAGGCTGCCATACTCATAATGGTGGACCCAGAAACACCCTCCGTCTCCGCAGTTGTTAAATTTATATGTGACTTGAATCTTTGCAGGCATTTAATACGGATATTGGTAAAATTGGACTTCGAAGCGTTGATTTTTATGCCAAATATGACATTGAGCTCGTGAGGCAAAGTGAGGTAATGTTCCTTTGCTTACAGTGAATATAAAATGAGCATTTTGTGACATTTCCTTTACTACTTTGTGATTCTTTTTTGTTGATATATGAATGCCATTTCATTTCTTAAACCAGGTTGTTGGGTTGGACTGCAGCAGTAAATGTATTTTATTGGCTGGTGGCTGTTCCTCAATTAATTACGACAAATTGTTGATCGCAACGGGTGGTATGTAAGTACAAAATCGTTTTTATTTGACCTTATCTGCTTCTTATGTTCTTTACGTTCAATATGTACACCTATGGGCATAAATATTAATAGTTTTGTTATATTGGGACTTTAAACAATGCCATTTAATAATGCACGCTTTGTTCTCAACAATGCAGAATTCATTCCACCAGCAGTAACGTATGTTCTAGACACATACTAATGTGTCGCCGCCAAGTAACAGTATAGATCATCCCATTGTAGACATCCCAATGTTAAAAAATTGATTGTTAAAGATAAAAAGGCGGCCTCACTAGCAAACATGTGTCTGTTAACTGTAAGCAACTAAATGCATATTTTGGCATGCTGAGGATAAATCCCAATGCGACAGAAATCTTTCAAATTGTAGTAAATGTAAGGGGAAGGTGAAGAGATAAAGAAAAAATGAAATTTAAAGGCTGAGTGTCCACCATTCATAGAGAGAAAGATATGTCAATAACGTTGTTTTTATGTTACTGACTAACTAGCTAGTAATGCTGGCCCATGTTAAATCCCACAGACCTATTGCTCATGACTAGCGCAAAATTGAGAGGTACGGAAAATCTCTCAAAGTGTCGGGGCTCAAAAACTGGCCATCTAAACATCATGAAGGTCTACGAAGCTGAACCTGTGCACACGGATGCATGGTGATCTGAGCATGGTCCTTTTGTTGGTTTGGGGGTTGTAGGGGTCAGGACAAATGCGTGGGAGGGTTTTGAAATTCGCCACCAGCGAATTTAAATTTCGTTTCTTTTCCAAGTTGCAACCAAAGATTTTAAGCAACAACGGCTTGAACAATCAAGACTGGTCCTTAGATTTATTGTGAAAGCCTGGACGAACTAAAAACTGAACTGTAGCGAAGGACAAAATAAAGAAACATTAACGTTGCCATGGATGGCGTAAGAATAAAGAGATTCAAGTTAGATGATCGTTACGCAGCAATATGAGCATCCACGAGCTAATGGGGTTTTTGTTAATAACCCCAAAATAAAATGCTTCGCGTTCTGCTGTTTTAGTAACAGCGACCTTCGGGGTTTCTGCATGACTAAATGTGAACGAAATCTTGAAAAACTAAGGGGAAGGTGCAAGGATAAACAAAACAACTGAAGGGGATGGGCTGATTGAATGAGCGAAGCGAACGAAATCGGCGATTGTTAGCCAGTGTGCAAAATGGGAGTGAAGCAACTTAAGCAGACGGTGTAACTTTAGGTACGTTCACAGTCCTATGAAAGTTGTAATATCCACCCAAAACCAAAACTGGTAGAAAAGATCACACTGTTTCCAAAAAACGGTCGGTCTTTGAAGGCAGTGATTTTGCTGAGGAAATGTGATGGGGGAAGAAATGCGGTGGGTGAAGTGTAATAGTGGGGGACTGGGGCCGGGGGGGGGGGGGGGGGGGTGGCTAGGTGGAGGGAGGCAGAGTTTGTGTCGAGGTGTGGTCTGGGGTGGGGGCAGGAGGGACCGGGAGTTTGCTGACATCTCTTCCAGTGTTATCCGTAGCAGCATCCAACTACTCCACTTTGCCCCGGAGCAGCTTCTTGTGGTTTGGTGGGAAGTAGTGAAAGCATTAAACTTCATGCTGACTTGGCACTTTGTGAACCACTTCACTCCTTCCTGGTGTCCTGGTGAGTGCGTAACAATTTTCACGGGCTGTCTCTGGACATTCTTTCATGATCTCTTACTATCTCTACCTCTCGTGAGGACTCGAGCCTTCTGTTTTGCCTTCTTTGTTTATTGTTCAATGTTGCCGGATATCCAAGAACCAGGTACCTGGTTTTGGCTCTCTCCAAACGTCTGTGTGATGCCTCACTGGTGGAAGAATTTTCTATGATCCTGCCTGGCTCATTGTGCGAGAATCGCCCTTAGCTCGAACCTGGGGTGAACTGTAGGCAATGCTCGGCCAGTGTGGGCTGGCTTATGGAAGGGTTCAAAGCTGATCTTGGATCTTTCCCTAAGTAGCAACAAGTCGAGAAAAGGGAGGGACAAATTCTTTTTGTCTTCCATGGTGACTTCACACCATGCCACACGTGTAAGCTTGTCCAAAATAGCAGGATGATCGTCCTAATGGGGACGGCAAAGATATCGATGACCCTGTCCCAAAGTGGAAGCCCAGGGAAGCAATCCACAATGTATTAGCAAATTGCGTCATAATCTCGGCCAATACCGGTGAGCACGAATACCCAAAAATAATGCCAAAAATAATGATTATGATGAAACTGGACTTATATAGATAAAAGCACTGTCTTCAAAAGCATTCTGTCCAGTTGGTAGGTTTGTTCATCCACCTGAAGCCGTTAAGCTGCCAGATCAAATTTGTGTAGCAGGAGCCGTGTGGGATGCTTAGGAAAAGCGCTTTAACGTCATAGGAGACAAGCCTGTGGTGGTTCAGTAATCTCCAGCTTCTCCAGTTTTTGTACGAGGTCTTCCCTGGTATCTGAGCGGGTGCTATTCCCAAACCTGTCGCTTCAAACTCTTGGCCGGTAATCCGTCTATTTGTCTAATCGAAGCTTTGCAGAGCTCAGCAGACAGTGGGGTAGCCAGTGGCATTGCAAGATCAGGGCTGCCACCAATGTAAAAAAATGTGAAGAAATGTGAAATTTCTGGCATCTCCAATAAAAGTGTGAAAAAATGAGAAAAATGTGAAAACATGTGAATTTTTTGGATTTTCGTAAAAAAAACATTGCAATGTGCTATGAATAATAAATAAAATAAAACTTGTTTTCCAACTCCATTTTACGTAGTCAGGTTATTGGGTTAAGTTTTCAACAGTCTGCCACGAGCTGGCGATGGGATCTGTAGTGTTATTATTATTATTACTTTACTCTAGGGGTAAATGATGGAGCACTACACTCGAGTACTTGGCTTACTGCCATTGCTGTACTACTGCCTTTATTACGCTACCTGGTGGCACAAGCCACCAATACAGCACTGCGCTACATATGTAGAATCTGGACACTACAGGATCCTGCGTTACGCCAAGAAGGGTATTCTTTTGTTACACCAAGAAGGAAATGCGCCCCATGATGCTTCGCTGTTCTGTTTAAAGAAATAAAATAAAATAAACTAGCTGTAACCCCCGGCGTAACACATGCAGGTGTAGCCGGTTCCCGCATACCTGAGTGAAATACTTTACTGGGCAGCATGGAAGGAAAATGCAACATCTCTGCCCCCCCCCCCCGTCCCCTCCACCTACAGGGTCAGTTTTCCCCCTGCCCCCCCCCCCCTCCCGAAACCTCTTTCCACTCTTGCACCCCCTCCCCCATTCCCTCATTGTGTGGTGTGAATACCCCCCATCCCTGCTCCTCCTCCCTTTGAACCCGTGCTGTTTTGTTTTCTTTGGGAAGTACTGTAAATGTTTTTTTTATTTCGCGAGTTACTGATTGTTACAGGCCGCAACTAATTACATCGTCGACAGTCGCACTTTTTCTTTGCTACCGTGGCAAGTATGAACCCGCTCGTCCTCTTGCTGATTGTTACAGGGCACGACATCCGTGAAACTATTCAACTCGGCTCTAATAGCTGCCATTATTGAAGCAATATTTCGTGTGTTACTGATTGTTAGCGACATTGCCGGCCGCTCGCATTTTTTTCATTGTCGTGCATGATGATTTTGCTCAGTTCATCCTAAGCGTATTATATATATAGATACAGTCTGCTGTGAAACTTGTGAGAAGTTCGGGAAGCCAAGGTGCGAAAATGTGAAAACTTCAATATAACGTGTGCGAAAAATGATGAAAAAAATAAAGATAAAAATGCGTGAAGTGAAATTTCGTGAAAAACTGTTGTACCCCGGTGGCACCTCTGCAAGATTGTTATATAGATCTGTGTTCGCCACAAACTTGCTCACATGTGCGAATTTTGAAATGCAAATGGACTAGTTTTTTTCATCACGGTAATGTAAACTAGTGTTTATAAATGTTGCTTTCTGAAGGGGTTATCTCTTGTCACCGAAAATTTAAAGGACTTTTGCTGTTTGTTTTCCATGTGTTATGTATTTGTTTTCCGATTCGTTTTGCTGTTTGTTTTCTCCCCCTGACGTCTTTAATTTACCACTGTAAATACCGATTTCTGGTATTTTTGTTCTTGCTTTGGTTTCAACTAAGAGGAAGGTTCACAGTTGTTGCGCCATGTAGGCGGCACATGATCCAGTAGTGTTATTAGTGGAGTATGGCTGGCGTTCTGAGTAGCTGTCATTCAAGAATGTGGCGTGTGCAGCTCGTGGGTTCTGCAAAACCTCTTCAGTGCAGCCTGTTAACTGTTTGTAATGTTTTTTTTTTTCTCAAGTAGGTGTAGAAAAATGATTAAAAATTAGTTAGCAACTGATAGGTAAAAAGTAATTAAAGGCTCTCAAAATTATGTGTCTGAATTTGCTCTGCAATTAAAAAGAAATGCCCTTTTTTCAATTGCACGATGGCGTGAAAAATAAGTATTAAGTGCTTAACTGTAAGTAGTAGTGTATTAATGGCTAAATGTCAACAAACGTTAGAAAATAGTTTTGGCTAATTAGAACTGTTACTTTTATTTGTTTCCCGAAACAGCCCACGCACTCTTAACGCTCCTGGATGTGATTTGAAAAATATCTCCGTGCTGCGCTCCTTAGACGATGCTGCTAAAGTACTCGAGGCATCACAGGGAAAAAACGTCATCATCGTGGGATTATCATTTATTGGCAAGTGCAGTCCTTCAAGGAAGGTTACAAATCTCACTGATTTGTTTGAACCCGTTAGTCTTTCTACTTTGTCAGCTTATGATGTGGATTCTTCAGAGATAGATAATGATATATTCCGAGGATTCCACCTTTTCTGGGTCAAAATAATCTACCCATGTGCCATCTATGCACAGTTGCAACTCCTCCCCCTTTTCTGCTGAAAGTCACCTTCACTGGAGGCATGCTGCACCTTACACTATTTCATTTTTACTTTGCATGTTGTTCAATGCAGTCCCTTGGTTGTTATGCAAAACTTAGTTTTTTTTTATATTATTAGTTAGGGTAGTTATTAATTTGAGATTCGCTACTTGTTTGCAATTCACATGT
Organism: Lithobius niger; assembly: GCA_023313725.1. Lineage (NCBI taxonomy): Eukaryota > Metazoa > Arthropoda > Chilopoda > Lithobiomorpha > Lithobiidae > Lithobius > Lithobius niger. The sequence goes on from JAHWFP010003720.1 coordinate 55,113, forward strand.
TGCAATAAGTGCATTGCATCAAACGTTAATAACTAAATGACTTAAAGGGGCACCAAGGTCATTTCTGACATCCACCAAGGGTACATTGACCCGTCTTCTTGAACCAGCATTGTTTTAAAAATCAAAAGCTTTTTATGTAGGTGCATGTGTCCACCTCAAACTATTTTTTAAGTTGTATCATAAACTGCATTGTCGCGTCAACATAAAATATCGAAGCGCTTTAAGAACCTGGTTACACACTTACGGGGTCTCTTACGTCGCCTCTTGAATACTATGATTGGGTGGAATTTACGCCCGTAAATGTTACGAATCATGGGTGCCCACCTGTCACTTAAACAAATTTGAAAGTCCAGCTAGTTGAATAAAGAAGCGCAGCGACTTAATCAACTAGCCTTAAAGTGCCCTGTAATTGTGCATTGTCACTGTGATTCACTGCTATTTGACTAAGGTCCTTGAATGTACTTCGCCCCTAAAGCACTTTCAAGTAAAGCGACGTTAGAAATGTTTGTGTACCCTCGCTGATCATCGCTGCATGCAGCAAGGCTTATTTCCCTTGAAATGCTCAACCATTTAATTTAACTTCATGTCCTGTTTTTCTTCTAGTGAGAATTTATTTTATGTAACATGCTTTCATGGAACAAGTGATCAAGCTTAGTCAAATCCACACATTCCTACCAGTTTTAATTTATATCAGTTTTGGGCTAACTGGAAATCGCTTCATGTTGCTTTTTTTTGTCATTTGAAAAGCTGTCTTATATGAAGTTTTTATTGTTTCATTCAGGCATGGAAGCTGCTGCATACTTGGCAGACAAAGCAACTTCGGTAACTGTTATAGGTCCTTCTGGCTTGCCATTTTTGCCCGTTTTAGGGGAAAAGATTGCGAAGCGTGTAAGACAGGTAAAAGGAATTGAAATAGTAGTGGTGTAAGTTGAAATGTTGATGGTAGAACTGTAAACAAACTAGGCCTATTACAAATTTATTTGTCGTAATTGTATTGTGAAATTATGTAATTATTTTCAGGTATTTGAAAAGAAAGGAGTAAGATTTTCAGACGGAAAGTCCATCGTTGAATTTGTGGGTCAGAATGGTGCCTTGAAAGAAGTGGTTTTGAAAAATGGTGACAGACTTCCTGCCGACGTTTGTCTCTTAGGCATCGGTGTTGAACCAGGGACCAAGTTTCTGAAGGGCACTGGTATAGAATTGAACTCTCAAGGCTACCTGGTAGTAAATAAGGTAAAGCATATGGCTTTTTGGCTGAACTACCTAAATTTAACATTTTCAAGTGTCACATTTTCGATTCATGGAATGTTGGTTTTCGATCCAATTGTAAAAAAAACCACAAAATGCACAGCAGAAATTGCCACAAGTCCTAATTTTTGTTCCAAGCTTTTGAAAACAAGGAGCACTTCAAGGATTTCAAAACACAATTCTGTGGGTCCCATTTTTGTAGAGTTTTTGAATCGGATTTTTCAAATCGGACATTTAACCTTTTCACTAACCAATTTGAAGGATAATAATATAATATAGTGATATGATAATTGGCTTGGTCGTGGGACTCGAACCCACGTTCACTTGGTTTGGAGATGAGGATGCTGACCACTGGGCAGTTGCAGCTTGCTTTGCTCGGGGTCCCCGGGGCCCCCCTCATGGCTGCGCGCGTAGGGACTTAGTTTCTAGTTGCCGTGAAAATATAAGTTTCTAGTTGCCGTGAAAGTATACATTACCTTTTTTAAAGCATTCTCCTCCTCCAATGCTGTGTAATCCAGAGAAATTAAATCGAAGATATCCTTCCGCATCGCTACCCACTGCGCATGCACAGCCGCTTAGTATATAAACCGAAGCTCGCCTTTTTTTCTCTACGACGCACGCTGTTTACATCGCTCCAGGGCGATTCCCGGTTACCCGGTCCTGGTTCCCGATTACCATCTTGCCGCGGACGAAGGGTTCGCCTAATGACGGATCGTCAATCCGCCTTCCCGATCCATTTCTCCAGTTCCTCTGGACCAGCCGGTGCCGGGCAATGTTGAGGTCTTAGCACTAACAGCGGATCGCGATCCAACTCGATCCCGGTTACCAGTTGGGAATCCGTTCCTGTCTGAACTCTCGATTCCCCCTCAACCGTGTAACTCGGCGACTTTGTCCCCGGTTCTCTGTGGCCAGCCCAGGACCAACAATCCCTCAGCGAGGAACTTTCTCGCAGGAAGGAACGTTAAGCCAGACGTGAACTTCATGCTAGGGCTTGGACGGCAACCACTAAAATAGCTTCGTCTTTTCCAACACGATTACCTTCTTTGGACTTGTCCTCACGTTCATCTCATACACATGATCCATGCTAGCGGTCCATTTTTCTTTTTCAGCTCGCAGGACCAGAGTCTCATGGATTCATCACTCCGAACCCTAAGTACCCAGGTTTCCAAGTACACTTCGGCTCGGGTTGCTGTGTCCCGATACAACACCGATCCGACGATGTCGGTCCTTTTCAGGCACAAGATGTTCGTTCACCTCCACCGGTTCCCCTTAGCATGGTTCCCGGTCCCAAGCCATGAGTTCCAAGAAAGATAACTTTCACGATTCCTATTCCCCGGACCCATCCTCAGTTCCCCATTTCACGCCAATCTTGATCTCTCCAAGATCCCTCTACCTGACCTGCGTTGCTTAAAGCAGTCAAGGGAATAAGGGGATTGCTTCTTATATATACCCAACGCAACTCCCGGTACCTCCTGTACGGATCGAAGCATTCATACAAGCTATGGATCGGTCTCCATGACCAACTTTCCCACCGCCCTCTGTTGTTGGGACAATCATTTCTCCTTCGGCGTTCATGTTTTGTGAACCGCCTTTGAGTTCCAATCCCCACAACATGATCAACGTACCTTTGATTGCCTGGCGATCCCGGTTCCTACCGTCATTCCCTTCGATCCACATGGACTCACCAGTTGTCATCGCGGCTCCCGATTTCTCGGGTATACCAGCCGTAATAAACATTGCTCTGGCGGCCTTTGCTCCGCCTTGCCTGCAGGAGGACTCGGTCGCAACCTTGATTACCTCAACCATCGAACCCTCTCACACAGTATCGGTTTCTCTTCAACATCTTCGTTTTTTCCCAAGCACCACTTCCCCGACGTTTGGGACGGACTCCTCCATTTCAGATAGCCATTGTGCGCCCACCTCGTGATCCTCCATCTGCTACCTTTCCTAACCTGCTTTCTGCATTCCCAACAGTAGCAAGTAGAGGGGCATTCTGTCCTTGTGGTCTTATACGCCCTGATGCATTAGGGAAGGTTTCACCAGTTAGACCGTTCCTTCCTTCACCTGTTACATCGATCTCTTTAGGATCGTCATCTGTACAGTCACCACGATTCAGTCCACCTACCCGATTACCGGTTCCCTTTCCGATCATACAAAGAACCTTCTGCATCCACACCATTCGCCTGATAAGTGAACACTGTCAGCGACCTGCGGTTGCCTCCCGCCCCGATTTCCCCCAAAGAAAACTGGGGGACCGCAAGGCAACCAGCAGCATCCACGTTTCCCGTCCCACGGTCCTTATCACCCTTTCCTTCACAGTCCCAAGGTCGAGATTGTGCACAGTCCCTGGAACGATCATCCGCCCTTGATAGACGGCGCCAACGATCACCTTCCCGTTTCCGTCCTAAGGAACCGCGATTACTGTCGCCCCACAGGAGTGGGGTATGGATTTCGTTTTAATGCCAAAGCTTGGCAAAAGTGACCTCTGAACCAGTGATCCTCTCTATAATTTTAGATGAGAAGGGCGAATACGGATAATTTTAGATAGTTTCAATTTCGGTTCCCCCTATACTATGAAATCTGCCGTGGGAATCAACGACACCTGCACCTGCTCCTCTTCGAGCCGGTAGACTTGTTTTACTTCAAAAAGCTGCAACCTCGACTTGTGTCACCCCTGCCCAGCCCAGCCCCAGCTTTTACAGCAGCAAATTTTTCTTTGCAACACGAAATCTGGCGAATCACGCCTGCTTTTCAACCTTCGACCGCTCAATCAGTTCATTTCAAACCCACACTCACACCAACCAGGCATCCTTATCCTTGCTTTTCTCGACGATTACCTCCTGCTTTACCTCGGTTCATCTGCTTTCACCGGCAAACCTTCACATCGTTGTCTCCGTTA
>JAHWFP010003720.1:64259-79431 GCA_023313725.1 Lithobius niger
GTTACCTCATTGGGGACAAGGCATCAACTTGCCAGGTCACGCCTCGAAGTATTCTTCGATCTCAACCAATCGTCAGCCACCCGATACTTTCTCCAACAACCTCGTCACACCTTCTGGGACCTTGCCTCTGTCATTGGGATCATTGATTCCTTCACGGATTTGGTCTCGTACGACAGATGGATGGCAAGGCTGCTTCGCCATTATCGGTTGGCTCAATAGGGCAACCCACAGCAAAGCCATGCTCCTCCCTCGTCGACAAATCGATCCCCCTTCCCATTCGACACAATGAACTGATGGATGGACATCACAAGCCTTACCACCTCGGTTCTCCTCCACGAACCGAATTCCCAAGTCCACCTTTCACAGATGCATCACTATTAGGATGAGGAGCCCATACAGACAATATGGCTGCATCCGACCCTTGGGAGATCGGGATCTCATGGAATTACGTGCTGTTCTCAACGGCTTATAACACTTCCAACACCATGTCATGGGCCGCACAGCCCAAGATCCACATTGACAACACCACTGCCATTGTATACCTACGAAAAAAGGAGGGACCATGGTCCCTATTCCTTCATCACCTAGCTTCCGGAATCTGTCAGTTATGAAAACATCCAGTCCACATCTGCCTGCTCCCACGTCACATTCCCAGCGACCTTAACGTGATAGCCGATTCCCTGTCACGACGAACACCACCGTCCAACAATTGGACAACCATTGGACAACCACTCAACAATTTGCACCAGCTTCGTCACCCTTTAGGGTCACCCAATGTTAGATCTTTTCACCACAAGCTCAATGCCAGACTTCCACCCCGGATTGGAATCCCCTGTTCACATACGCCTTCTCCCACAGCTTCTACCATTAGTGCTTCGCAGGATTGCCAACTCCCAAGATCAGTTCCTCCTCATTGCCCGGATTGGCCGGTAGCAGCTTGGTTCCCGACACTCCTGGACCTACTCATCAATCTACTCTGATCATTGACATAAACTGGTAAACTCCTTCCCAACGCCAAAAGCTATTGAGCTTCCTGTTGGTGTAGATTCAAGTTCAAGTTGCCGACACAACCAAACCCATTATCCCAAACCTAGGGATCAATCCTACATCCGAATCTTCAAGCACTCCGACTACACAGTTGGCTACTATCGTCAAACTCCTTCGAGCAACAGGCATTTCTAAGAACGAGGCCGTCCGCACCTCTACCAACATACTTTACGACAGCCACTAACGATACTGGCTTCATTGGTGTATCCAAGAACATGTTGATCCTGTCTACCCCTATGCCAGAATTACTCAGATTCCTGGCCATGTTATTCAACGACGGTTTGCGAGGATCCACAATCCTCATTTACCGGTCCGCCCTGAACGCAGTTTTTAAAGCGCCAGGTAATACTAACCTTCTTACCAATTACAGAATCTCTTCCCTGATCCAATCCTTCCAAATGGATAGACCACGATTATGCTGACAAACTCCTGACTGGGACCTATCCATTGTCCTCTCCCCCTTACTGTCACCTCCCGTGAACCTATGAGTTCCTCCCAACTCAGCCATCTCACCAGGAAACTGTGTGATCACAAGTAGGCTCTTGCCACCTGTCTTCAGTGCAGAGAACTTCAAGCACTTTCAGCCACGGACACCGATTGTTTTTCCTTGACAACTACACTGGGGTAACTTTAACCCCGCGTTCTACCTTCAGGTCAAATACTCATAGACCTGATAAATGAACCTTACCGTTCATCATCCCTTCTCTATCCAACTTTTTAGGCGATAAGCAAAAACGGGCCTTGTAGTCCCGTACGCACAATTTGCTTACCTCAAAGCTTCCAAGCCTCTTCGTCGAGGCCAAACTCAGCTTTTATGCCTTTCTACAATAAATCGGGCATAACCTCAACCTGTGTGATACCTACTTGGCTCAAAACTGTAATCGTCCAAGCCTATGACGCACTTAATATTTATTGTGCAGCAAAAGTATTCGAATTACTGCTCTTGAATTTCGTGCCATTTCTACCTCTTAGGCACACCACAGTAATTACCTACATCATGGAGGCAGCATCCTGGCGTAGTCCGACTGTCCTACCTCGCACTACCTCCGTGATATGTCTTATCCTACTGACGGACTCTACCGTATTGGGCCTTTTGTTGCTGCCCAACGCGTACTCTAACCCCTTTGCACACTTTGATCTGTGTAGGGAACCGGTCGCTACGCGAGGGAGCTTGGTCAGATGGCGCCCGCCGCCGTGACGAAGTCTGTGGAATGCTTTAAAAAAGGTAAAGTATATTTTTACGGCAACTAGAAACTCCAAAATACCAGTAATACCTGGTTGATTTTGGTTTCTATTGCCTATTGAAAATATACATTACCGGCTTCCCACCCTCTCCCCTCTTGTCGCCATCTGGGCACAATAGAGGTCCAAAAAGGTGAGCAATGCCGCTCCGGTTTATATACTAGGAGGCTGCACATGCACAGTGGGTAGCGACGTTCAAGGATATCTTCGATTTAATTTCTCTAGATTAAACAGCATTGGAGAAGGAGGAGAATGCTTTATGTATGTTTTCAATATGCAATAGAAACCAAAATCAACCAGGTAATACTGGTATTTTGGAGTTTTTGTCCTTAAGCTGCTGTAAGCTGGTTTAAGAGAGGCAGTCGAATCGTCGGCTTGGTGCAGGGGCGGATCGGATTGGTCTGGGCCCACCTGGAAATGATTATAAGGGGCCCTTATATACAGATCAAATTTTGAGTGGGGGGGGAGGGGGATGAATTTTCTACTATTGTCGAACTAAGTTTGAGCTCGGGCGGGGGGGGGGGGATGAGGACGAATTTTCTGCAAAACAATGTAAAATCCAAATCAAAACAAAATATAAATGTCGATCTGTACCACTTTAAACCTGATTTATGCAGTTTTACAGCCATTCCTGCAGTAATTAAGAAGAAGGGTCGTGATGCCTCATGCTTATGTCTGTTGTTGCATGTAAAAGATCCTAGGAACTGTCGCCCTGTTGCCATGGCTTCGGCTAGAAAGGCAACAAACGTCCAGAGTAATTTAAAATAATGTGTTTGTCTGTTTGGAACATGATAACATTCACACTTTTTTTCTGATTTGGCGGAAACTGCCTGACCAGAGATTTGGAGAGTGAAATGCACTATAAGTTCGAAAGAGAAATTCCTTCTGAGATAAATATTTTCTGAGATATTCGGGTTTGCCGAATTCTGGCGATAAGAGAGGCCGATCTATAAGTCTAAAGGCCCCGAGCAGTACACGAAAAACACTATGCTGTTTGCCATAATACACTTGGGATGTTTGTCGGGCTCCTAGCAGAAGACAGGACGCCAGGAGTGCCTCAATATCCCCTTTTAATGTAAAGAATGCAGAAAATAAGTTCAAATGGTAAAAAAAAAAGAAAAAAAGAACACTTCAGGCGTTTTAAAACAGCTCGATCACTTTTTGCATCATTTCTACAGCATATTTCGCTTGTAAAGATCGGTGTTGGGTTCTATCGCTTAACTTCAGTGTTGGAGTTATATTCTGCTATACACTAATTGCTGTGTAAGATTGAGAGGAGATTACAAAATAATAACTAATATTATCACATTCTCGTTCGGACCAGTAATTGTAATCTTCAGAACTCAACTACACGCATAATTAGTAAACTTCATGTTTCACTTTTAATAAAACTAGTCTCACTCGCCAACTGCTTAAATGCTCATAATCTGTACTGTCCTAAGAAGTCATAGCCTAGTCGTATACACACAAAGTGTAGAAAATAATGAGTAATGCTGATTTTAATTAGTGCTGATTTTAATTAGTAAAAAAAATAAAAGCACACTGCAGTTCGCCTCTTTGCGGCATTGTGATTTATTGAATTTTCTGTTTTTCTTCATGATTGCAAAAAAAAAATTAATAAAGGCGACATGAATGTAATAGTGAAGGGAGGGCTTCCCTGCATTGTGGCCAAGCGTATGCCATGCATCTGGCTGCTGCTATCCTGCGAAGCTGGATATGCCATTCCCCTACTCCTGGCGCGTTAGGACACGTCAATGAGAAAGCATTACCTTGAAAACAATCGCACACACTACCGTAATTTCCTAGAACAAAGTAAATTAAGTAATGTCAGGTTTCCTTTTGTTCAGAACAGTTATTTTCAGTTATTTATTTTTATTATATTAAAAAAAAAAAGTCTTGAGTTTGTACGTAGGGGCCCATCCGGAGATTTCCTGGTTTCCGGATGCATTAATCTGCCCCTGGCTTGGTATGGCAATGGGTTAACTTTCGTTCGGAAGCCAGGATGCACTGTAGTAAATTGTGTAGTGCAAAGATTTCAAAAAATAGTAACTTTATCGAAGTTGGATTTTGGAACCAGGAAGATTCTCCTCAGATTTGTTGGCATTGAAGGCCTGGCCCTTAATCGTGTGTCAGGTACACAAGTTTGTTTTATTCTGTGACCAGTGGTCATTTCCGAAATACTGGAAACAGCTCCATCAAGGTCCAGGCAGAACAGGAAAGTAAATAGGGGACATCCTTGTTGCACTCCACACGTAGCCGTACCAGAAATGTCCTTCCCACCTCACTTGAATGGCTTGCCTTTTATAGCAATTAGCAATAAAATCAGTAAGGTAACGAGGAAAATTCTCTCTGACGAAGAGCACGGGACACAGAGCCCTATGTGCCACCTTGTCGAAGGCCTTAATCACATCCACGAAGCAGGCAGACACCTGAGGACCTGCCCTGCAGTATTTCCGAATGGGCTCCTTCACTGCATACAAAGCCAGCTAGGTGGAGTGCTTCCTTTTAAACTGAAGGGCATCGCACGTGGAAGTCTGGACTTTAATGCGAGTTAGAATAACAAGTTCTTTAAGTTTAGTGATTGGACTCGTAAGCTTTCGCTCGTCAGCAGCCATCCTTTTCTCTATGGGGTGTAAAATGGTTGTAGCAGCAGGCTCTGGACAGTGAGCGTGGGCCAGTGAGGCAGAAAGAGTAGGGGAAAAAAACCATGAGTCAAATGTCCAGCGAAGCGGAGATGTTCGGCATTCAACCCATCAGGGCCAGCAGCCTTGTCCCTCGTTACCAACCTCAGCTGGACTAATTTCAGGAGTAAGTGGGTTATCCCACACCTTACTGGCATCAGTTTCTTTACAACGTTGACAGTTTTCTCCTGAACGGTCTCAGTGAAAATATCCGTGAACCTACGCTTCCATGTGTTGCAAATAGCATTAAGGCCTTGTTCACCATCGACAGTGTCGACCGTTGACCTAGTAGCCCGCCCCACACGGCGAGCCTCAGCCCAGAAAGCGACATTATCTCGCGAACGTAGTGAATCCTGGAGTGCAGCAGGGCACAAACTTTTGGCGGAACCAGTGGAAAGCGTTCTTGAATGCCCGTCTGGTATCACAGCAGGCTTCGTAGATAGCTCCGGTCCCAGGTCTGCCATCAATGAACCCACAAATGAGACTGCTGATGGGCTGCGTAGTGTCCTTTGTGACGTCATTCCATCCAGGTATGCCGCGTGCACCAGTAGTGATAGAGCGACAAGGCAACTTCCGATAAGCTGACTGCAAGACGAAGGGCTGCCTCTTAGTATCAATGTCATGCTGATAGGTGCAAAGCTCGCATTTAGTTTCCCTACAGGCCAAACCATCTGATGCTTCAAAAAGCATAAGTGCATTGGGAACTTTTTCAGTGCATGCCATGCTCTGCTCAGTCATTGAGTCGCTCCAGCAAAAATTTCTTGCGATTCACCTAAGGGGTATCCGCGGTTGGCAACTTAATATCAACAGTCGTAGCTGCGATAGGCAAGCCTAAGAAGATACCCAATGGAAGATGGTCAGAGCCCAATGATCTTTCATCAACCAAAAGCTCAAGCACAGCATCCGTAATCCGCATCGTCCCACAGATGTAATCAAGCCATGACAGAGTAGTTACTCTCCTCAGGTCGGTATTGTCACCAGCAACTAGGATCAAGACTGTGTTCACTGTCTGTACAAGCTTATTAATTTCACTAAGAACCAAAAGTAGCTCTTCATAGTTTCACTGATGTGCTTATCACTAGGAGTATAGATTGAGGCAATGGCTAAGCGCACACTCTAGGATGCGTGAAAGGACAGCCCGAACACCATGAACTGTTAAAATAATGGATGGTTGGACGTCTAGAACAAAGGGACTTGCGCCACAGTATGGTAGTGCCACCATTAAGGTCGCCCTTGATGGATGTTAGTGGAAGTGTCGATTGGTGCAGTGGCCACCGCATGGAAATCATTGTGAATACCGTTCAAGTAGTCCAGCTCCCAATCACACAGCCAAGTTTCTTGTAACAGCACGATGTCTGCCTGACTACACAATTTGGCTACTTCGGGCTTGCCACTTTCACTCCCACACGATTCCAAGTTATGACTTTTAACAAGTTTGATGATAAGCCATGTCTTCCCTCATACCCGCTTGCTTGTGCCAGAAATAAGGCATACCTTCCGTGTCCAACGGCGATTTTTCGCCATCAAGTACAGTGTCGTGAAACCTCTTAGGAATCGTGATACGAAAAGCATTAGTGCGTCTGTTGGTTTGCTCTCAATTGGACAGAAGTACATATTGAATTAAATATCCACCTGTGTCCAGCATGGAAGCAACAAGATCGCTACGGTGTCAGTTTTGATTCTACAGACGTACAGAGCAATTGTGCGGTGGCTTATTTCGTTTAGTGCCAAGTGCTGTTGACCAGTCTTCATGACCCTCTTGCTGATTTGCTCCAGGTTGTGGGAACCGGTAACGTTCTAGACTCTATTCTAGGAACGAGGCGGTCTTCCTTCAGGCCTCTGATGTTTGCCCTAGTCACTATCAGCCTCCTATACCTGTGTAGGACTAATATTGTGCTGGCCGGTTGCCAATCACCTGAGTGGGGTGGGATTCAAATTCCCGGGTTTGTGGATGCTACGGGCCCAGGTTGCGACTAATTGCTTTGTTTTCATGAGAAAGTTTGATTGCTCAGAGTAGACAAGAAGGAAGTATGTTGATTGGTATTGAATAGGTCATCTGCAATAAAATTCCTAAGCCATATTTGATATATCCGTGCCTGGTGTGTTCTTTTACTACGTACTTCACTATTAGAAACCGTGCGTGGTCGAATTTCGTTCAGTTTCTTCATAGCCACATTACTGTTGGTGTTTACAATGTCCAAATGGTTGCTGCTTGCTGCCGATGCGGCGTGCCGTCATTAGCCGACAACGTCTGGTACATGACTCCAGTTTGTACGCCGACGCTGAGTGCTTTGGACTTCCGGTATCGGTGTTTGATTTCTGAGGAGTGCCTTGGGCAATGATCATTTCAATGTACAATTTCTATGTCCTTTAATTCCTGGCAGCAGTCCTTTAATGAGCTGCCGATGACTTGCAACGAAGCTAAGATACAATGTAGGGATAGGTCGGTGAGTGCTGTTCCCGCTCTTGTCACAAGCCTTGGAATTACCGTCGATTTCCATCATGGCCACCACCACTTTCAGTTATTGACTTCAGCAGCCAGGAAACATACATCGTGCCAGCTTGGATCAATCAACTGCTGGACGATTGCTGAAATTGTCTGGCACAATCGTTAAAAATTCATTCGAGCCTATTTCGTCGCCAGACCACCTGCAGTAAATCGTACATGTTTATTGTTTTTTTCTTGCTGTCGTAGTGTTACGACCAGTGAATCTAATGCTAAGCCCTGCTGTTGCTAATTCGGTAAATATGAGTTCTTTTGCCAGCATGACCTCATGGCACGCTTTATAAAAACTTGTTGCCAAGTTAACTAACAGTTGCTTACGTAATGTATCCGCTTTATGATGAATAAATGAAAAACATCGTTCACGAAAAGCCTGGGCGCCTGTACATCTACGTCCACACCAGAACCCAATACGTTTTATGTGAAAACTAATTTATTATTTCAAGAATTAAAATTACTAGAATTGAATGTTTTATCTCCAAAATCCTTTACAACTTAAATTTGTTTTTGTTAGCTAGCCTAGCTGTCCTACTACGCTCTTTTTGCAGGTATTCACATGTTTTAAAAGTATGCATTGCTATTGTTTACGTAGATAAGGAACAGTGTTGTATTTTTGTCATATGTGATATATGTCTGTTACCTACATTGCAGTGCATGGAGACGAATGTTGATGGAGTCTTTGGAGCTGGAGACATTGCTTGCTTCCCATTGTTTATCGCCAATGACATGCCAGCCAACATCCAGCACTGGCAGATGGCTCACAAACATGGTGAGCGAATTAAAATTTAAAATGAACCAATCTTCACCGTGGCTATGCTGCTTTTAATGCAATGTGGTGACGTCATGCTAAAAGTGTAGTTGTTATATACGGTTAATCTGAAAACCCACACAAGTCACCATGAAAACTCTCACACACACACACACATCACCATGAGTTAAATTTGATAACCCACATTTTTTGATAATCGAACACTTTTTACGGGGTCTACACAACCCTGCTCCACCATGTGACATGCAATAACCCACTTATCATAACTACACAACACATTAAACCAGCATACTCCATTGCAAAACCAGTGTAAACTTTACTAAACAGTAAGTTTATAAACCGGAAGTTTCCATTCAGGAATTTACATGTAAATTATACATATATGGCCACTTAAAAAAAGAAAGTTGTTTCTCCAGCCTTTTAAGAAGAAAATCGGTGCGGGCGGGCGGTTTTTTTTTTTATTATTTATAGGGATCGAACGGATAGTATTTTTCCGGATCCGGATCGGTTCCGTATAATTTGATGCTAGTGCCGGATCGGCCGGTGCCGTATACCGGGTAATTCACACAAAAATGATGAAATAAAGATGTTTATATTTTCTCCTCATAAGTTGCAGATGGTGTTAATTTTCGTTTTGTTTTACATGACTTTCTTACATTAGACACTTGGAAGTCGTAACGCTATTAAGAGTACAGTACAGTATAAGTGCCTATAGGCTACAGCACTCTACTGGTTTGATAATGTTCTAAATTTTTTGAAACAAAGCACTATAATTAGGTTAATCAATAAAAAAACATTTTTCTAATTTAAGGATTTCTCATTGATTAGCCTACTGCTTCATTTCGAAAAATAATTTGCAGAATTTTGCAACATTTGTGAAAACTGTATATGATATGCTTTTATTTTATTTTTAAATTGTTTAAATTCTAAATAATACCAAATAAAATAACTTAAAAAGCTGAAATAAAAAAAAAGTTAGAGAAATATTTGCAGGTTTAAACATGGTTATCAGTTAATCATGCCTGGTTTTAAAAAATAATCCTTTTTATTCTCCAAAATATTTTAAAATTTTGCTTAATTATAAATTAAACCAAATAAAATAATAACGTAAGGTGAAATAAAAATAAGGCACTAAACAAATATTTAAAGTTTTAAACAAGGTTACCAATTAATTATGTCTGGGTTTTGAGTTGGCTACCAGAGCCTATAGCTGGCATATAAATAGAGCTGTATAAAATCATAAAGGTGAAAATAATTTTTTTAAATAAAAATATGTGCAGATTTAAGTATGGGTGTTTTCAGTTAGACATATCAGGTTTAGGAGTTCGCTAATTACTCGAACAGTTGACTACCTCCTCCAGGTGAGGCTCCATCTTTGTTGCTACTGGATGTGACAAATGCAATGTTTACTAAGTCTAACAACGAATTAAGGGAGCAGATTATCAGTCTCTCCAACAAAATGAATTTTGAATACATCAAAGGCACTCAACATTTATCCAGTGAAGTAAATAATCGGATCTTTCTTCCAGAAATTAAAAGTTCAAAGGTGACAATTTTAACGTTTGCAGCTTCGTGCGTTAGGCCTAACTCACTCACCACGTGCGATAGGGAAAACATGCCAGTTATACGTTACACCTAATCTATGCGGTTGATGTTTTTTTGCGGTAAGGCAAGGTAAGTTTGATAGGAGATCATTAAAAAAATATTATGAATTCAAGCCGTATTTGTGGAAATACCTTTTTTAATTAAGATTTTTTCGTGGAGAAATGAGCCAACTTTCCATACAACTTGACTGGTAAATAACGCTCGATTTGTGCTCCCCGATAAAAATTTCGATTTTTTTTTTTTTTGGGTATCTTCGTTTCGTATTCTCCCATTCATATTTTTGTATAATAATTATAAGTTACAATATATAATACGTAGGAAATCGATGAATTACAAACACTCGCACACAAAAAAAAAGCGTCCGGTGAATTCGAAATTCGTTAGAACAGATCGTGAGTTGACATTTCTGGTTGCCGTAAACCAAAAAAAAAACGTCGGTGCGGGGGGTTTGGAGTCCGTGCGGCGGGGCTTGAGAAACAACTTCTTTTTTTTAAATGGCCTATGTAAAAATAATTAAATTCATTATAATTCACAAATAAAATTTACAAGTAACAATTTTAATAAACTCAAATTTATTTAAGTCGATAAATTAGCTTGATGTCACATCTTACCACTAAAACATGACTGTATCCATGAGCAATAGGAGGTTAACCAGCAATAATTGCTCATTAGCTCGAAACAGGGAAGTCCAATCTCTCGGGGGTTGGGAAAATCACCCGCGCTGGCCTCTGTGTGCTCGTGAGGTTTCCCCAACCTCTCGACATTGGGCTGCCCGTTTTTCGCAAACGAGCAATTATCATCAGTTTACCACCTTATTTCTCATGGATATCTATTACATAATGTTCCAAGTTTTTTTAATTCTTATTTTAGGCAACTGTGCTGCATTAAGCATGCTGGGCAAAGGATGCGAGATTCGTAGTGTGCCCTTCTTCTGGACGATGTTTTTTGGTATGGGAATACGCTTTGCAGGTTAGTTTCTCAATGCGTATAGCATAAGCAGGAATTTTTTACTGTTTGTAGCGCTGTGATAGGTTATTCATTGCAAGCTGAAAAGGCTGACCACACGAAGAATTAATAGTCTTGTATTCTTTTGTTTTCACACTAGCACATTTCTTTCTTGGCATGGGGAATTTTTAATAGGTAGACAACTGTCTTATGAACCATTGTTTCAAGTTATTTTTTTTGTAAGTGTTAACTGGTATCACTTTACTAGATTCAAAATCCAGCACGAAATCGAAAGTATGGATCCAGCTTTACGAAATGGGAGGGGGAAAAAAACTTGCAAAGCTTTTCAACTACCATTCAGTGTAGTCACGATACGAGAGTTTTTGTAATTATTTTTTCAACAATTTCAAAAAGCAGGAACCACTCTTTCAAAATTTAGATTGGATTTTTGATTCAGAAAAAATGGTCCCTGTATTTTAATTTTCTTTTTTTAAAGAATAACGGGGTAACCTTTTCGAGTGCCTAATTTTGGATGAATTTCTGTGATCTTATTGAATTTTATGTTGGGTGCATTGTGTCTGAAACATCATATTGTTAGTAATAATAATAATATAGTAAAATAAATTACACAGCCAGAAGCCAGCTTAAATGGCTGGAAAAAAGAAACTAAAATTTATCAAAGCATTCTTTCCAAGAATTGAAGCTGAGAACCTCGACAACATGACACAAGAGATTGTTCCAGGCACGCACATTGCGTTTGGGAAAAAAGTACTTTTGTACATCCAAGTCTCGCGTACTGCTTCTGTATCTGTGACCTCTGGTTCCAGCAGGTGGGGCAGCATGAAATAAATTGCCTACATCGGCACCTTCAAGGTTACTCACAATCATAAAACCTGTAGCAAATCTCCCCCGTTTCTTCGAGAGTAGTGAGAATAAGTATTTCTTCATAGGTAACAGAATGTAGCGATGGCAAAAGGAGAGTTGCTTGCCGTTGTATAGTTTCCAGGATGTGAATGTCCTTTGCTACATAAGGATTCTAACCCTGAACAGCAAATTCAAGATGTACACAGTGTAGAGCGTATGCAAGATTTCAACATCTAAATACGAGAAGTGATTTCGAGTCTCACCCAGAACAGCGTTAGCTTTTCTTGCTGCCACATGACACTAGATTTAAGATTCTCAGTGATAACAGCTCCAAGAGTCTTAAATTGCTTGGCCATTGGTAAAATTTTGTCGTTCAGGGAATATTCCTGACGCATGTTGTTGTAGCCAATCTGAAGTACCTGGCATTTATCCACATTGAAGAATGTCTTATTACGATTTGCCAAGCTTGCACATTGTTCAGATCTTCTTGCACTGCCTGAATGACAATTAAAGACAGTCACTTACGAAAAACCAAAAATCGTCTCAAGTTCCACCATTCAAACGTGCAAATTTTTGACCATCTCTACTGATAGGCAAGAGTCATGAGACTTGCACAACGACAACCACCTATGAATTTTCCCAGGTCCACCACATTCAAATTTCCCTCCTCGTTCACTACTGGAGCTGTTGCTGAATGACTGTAGGAATTTTTGCCAGCTTTTCCTCAGTTTTTCATTCAGTTCAGCTGTCACTATTCTTCCTTTCTGCTGATATGCCGATTTTTTTCATATTCATAAGTGGTATCTTCCTATCTTGGCTGTTTTGAATGGTGATGGCCTCTAACGCACGGAGGTGTGCTCCCCTACTTGTGTCTGACTTCAGCATCACCTTGGTGTTATCCCAGTCTGCTCGGTGTTTATTCTTTTCATAGGTTGCATAGGCAAGACAAAAAGGCTAATTTGCGTCCGAGTCACGGAGCATGCTAAAGCCACCATTGACGGAGACAAGAAGAGCGCTGTAGCCTTGCATTGTGAAAAGAATAAACACCAAGCAGACAAAGATAGCAGCAAGGTGATGCTGAAGTCAGACACGAGTAGGAGAGCCCACCTTCGTGCGTTGGAGGCCATCACCATTCAATACTGCCAAGATAGGAAGATACTAGGGATGTGTGATACTCGAAAAATTCGAGCCAAGCCGAGTATGAAACTTGTACTCGAACTCGGCTCACTGCTCGCGTCCATACTCGAAAAACTCAAATCCGGCGAAAATGCGATAACTTCGTCAAATTTTGACCGATTTTGATATTCCAATATACCAAATCGATCGTCTTGACGAGAGCTTTCCAGTGGTGCAGATTAAAAGTCAATAATTGAAACCATTTTCAAGTTATATCCTTAAAACTGGAAAACCTTGACCCACACAGTCAGCTAAGCACCATCTCTGTTCTTATTATCTTAACCAAACTGAAGAGAAACTTGCAAACAAAATATTTTCATCAAATACTCGAACTTGGCTCCGATACGCGATTTTTCTGTTGCAAACTCGGCTCGGCTCGAGTTAAAATGTTTCTACTCGCACATCCCTATAAGATACCACTTATGAATGTGCAAAAATCGGCATATCAGCATAGAGGAAGAATACTGACAGCTGAACTGAATGAAAAACTGACGAAAAGCTGGCAAAAATTCCTACCTTCGTTCAGCAACAGCTCCAGTAGTGATGAGGGCTGTAACTGACATTGGCTCACCCTCGTACCTACTTATGTGCTGTTGTGTTGTGGTTGACTTTTGTTGGCGCCAAAATCGTTTGTGTGACTGCAAGGACTTTTAGGTTTTGCGCCAAAACCATGAGCGGACGTGCAGGAGAACGTGGCCAAGTATTGTTGGCCACGATTGGTAAAAACTTTGTAACCATGAACTGGATTGGTTAACGAACTCAAAGAGCTGATTGGTTGTTCCGGTGGAGCTCTGGATCCGACCGTAGCATATAAAAGTCAAGGGCTTCAGAGCCCGGTGTTCAATTCTCGTTGATTCTTGTGTTGTGAGAGAATGTAACCCAAATCTTGTCATGATTATTCCGTATTAAACAAGGTTTAACTACTTCAAGTTTGGCTTCTACATTGAACACACGTTACAGGGCGCCAGCTCAGACAGTGAGCTTGAAAGCTGACTGAATTTCAGGGCTTACTGGGGAAAGAGGAGGGAAATTTGAATGTGGTGGACTTGAGAAAGTTCGTTGGTGGTTGTTGTTGTGCAAGTCTCATGATTCTAATGAGTCTCATGTTGGTGGTTTTGCATAAGTGACGGTCTTTAATATGAACTTCCACCCAAAGTAAAATTGCCGAATTGACAGTATTTTCGATCATTTGAAGACCTTAAGTTTTCTACAGATTTTAAGGTCTTTGGCAAACAATTTACAATTGGAGCGAATACAATCTGGCATGTCATTAATGAAAATTGGGAAGAGCAGTGGGCCTAACACGGTGGCATCATCCATATGGGATATGTGATCTAAAACACTTGACATCTGATTTATGGATGGATTGAACTGCCAGTAAATAAAAGATGCCTGCAACACACTTTTAACAGCACAATAACTAGAGATTCTGCCTTCTGAAAGAATAAATAGTGAGTTCTGCTAAATTTTTGATGAATTATAAGTTGATTTTAACTTATCTGGGCCAAGTAAAACAATAACACAAGCTTTTTTGTTGGTTTGCTCTAGGTTACGGTGCTGGGTATGATGACGTCATTATTGACGGCAATTTAGAAGATCTCCAGTTTGTTGCATATTACACAAAGTAAGTTGTTGCTTTCTCCATTGGTATAGTTTTGCAGGTAGGCTAACCAGTGGCTAACCAGTCCGTCCATAAAATAGGTAGGCTTGACTACTCGTGTATGTTCACATGTGTTTGTATGGTAAGGGGGAAGAGGGCTACTTTTACCGTGAACAGCGACCGACTGAGACGAGCTACGAGTCTGGGGATAGGCTAGATCGCTTTTGGGGGGACGAAATACCCCTGGCCATCAATTGTCAGAACTATAGATAGGAGTTTAAGGCTCGGCCGAAACCGATATTGAGGTACTATCGGTATCGGACCTGTATCGGCTAACTGTTTTGGTCAAATATCGGTTTTTGTGATATCTTCACCAAAAATTATCCGTTTTTGATGTTCAAATACACCATTTTAACGAGAGCTTTCCAATGGTGCTGATTTCAGAGTGATAGCTTCAGTCATTCTCAAATTATTTAACAAAAACAGGTTGCAAAAAACGCACTTTATTGCAAAATGCTTGCTCATAGAGCTTTGAGATTCGGAAATTTTCATCAAATTTTGTTTCTGAATGTGGAAGCAACATTAACTTTACTGGAAGTAATGTGCTGAAGTATCTGCATCGGTTTCGGTGATGTAGCATTGGACCGTATCGGTATCGAATATGAATATGAAAAAAAAAAAACCAGCAGCAAGCACTATTAGAGTCATAATTACTGGAATTATGTAGAAAATGTCCGCTC
>JAHWFP010003720.1:79831-91363 GCA_023313725.1 Lithobius niger
GAGCGGACATTTTCTACATAATTCCAGTAATTATGACTCTAATAGTGACGAGAACTTTCACAGTAAGGTAACGAACGATGTTTTCCAGCAGCAAGCAAAAAGATCTTTTAACACCAGGGTACCCACGAAGCTACCAGTTTTTATAACTGTAGCTGGCGATGATGGAAGGGAGCACGGTATCCGGTCTCTGTTTGAACTGCAGAACCGATGTTGCTTCGATGGTATGTTGAGGCAGTTTGTTCCAGGTGTTAACCACACGGAAAGGAAGTGTGTTTTGGCGAAGGGACGTGTTGCATCTCTTCTTAAAGAGTTTTGGCCCATTGTTCCGAGTGGCAGAGCTCGCAGAGAGGGTGAACCATTCCTTGGCCGCAGGATCTTCACCATTGAGGATCGTGTTAAGTGAAAATCAGATCACCTCTGATACGACGGTAATCAGTGTTGGGAGCTTGAGGGCAGCAAGCCAGTCGGGGTAGGACGCGTTTTTGAGTCCCACAAGTTTAGTGGCACGTCTCTGGACACGTTCCAGCTTGTCACGGTTCTCTTCAAAACGAACCCACCATGCTTGGCCTGCATACTCCAGAATGCTGCGAACTTTGCTGCGGTACAGCACGAAGAAGGCCTTCCTTGGGAGGGTTGAGAAGTTGGTCCGGATGATGGCGAGGGCCCCATAAGCCTTAGCCACGGCAGCCTGAATGTGTTTGGAGAAGTTCAGGTCACGGTCAATGACGATGCCAAGCTCTCGTTGTGAATTCTTCTCTATCATTGGCGTTCCTGGGCTGAGGCGATAGTCAGCTTGGTGATGTCCATGGCTTGCGTCCAGGACACCATGTTGGAGATATCGGCTTGGAGTTTCGCAGTGCTAGCGAGATCGTTTGAGACGGCGAAGATCTTGGTGTCATCGAGGAAAATACAATTGTCACTTTGAAGATGTTCGTACAGGGTGTTCATGAAAAGAATGAAGGGGAGTGGACCAAGGACACTCCCCTGTGGTACTCCACTGACTACTTCCACTGAGGCAGAGATATGACCGTCCACACTACACTTCTGGTGCCGGTTGGTGAGGAAAGACGTAAGCCATGCAAGGCGTGCACCTGAGTAGCCTACATCACTGAGAACTCTCAGAAGTTTGGTGTGAGGTAAGGTGTCAAAAGCTTTGGCTAAGTCAAAATAGGCTGCACCAGCTTGGAGCTTGTCGTCAAGCCACTCTGTGATCTTGTCGAGGAAGAGGATGAGATTGTGGGTGGTTGACCGACCAGGCAGCCCTCCATATTGGTTCTGGTGGACTATGCTGTTGTCAATGGCAAAGTTAAGCATAGTCTTAAAAATAATTTTTCCCATGATTTTGCAGGGAATGCTGGTAAGGCTGATAGGGCGGTAATTATTAACAGAGGATCTTGAGCCCCCTTTGTGGATAGGAGTGACATGTGCGAGTTTCCACATGGTTGGAAGAGTGCCCTCTGCCATGGATTTACTGAAAAGTTGGGCTAGAGCAGGACTGATAACGGGGCCAAGCTCTTTTAGGGTCAGAGGATGAAGGCTGTCAGGGCCGGGAGCAGAATGTGTGTTAATAGAGTACAACAGCTTTTGGATCTCAGTGGCTTCAAAGGTGACTTCGCTGAGGGTATCGGCTGCTTGCGGTGTGTTGGCAGTAACAGGAGTAATTACTGGGTTCCCAGGCTTGAAAACCGACCCGAAGTAACTGTTGAGTTCGTTGGCTTTTCCGAGGGGATCACTGATAAGGACTCCCATGCTTGTTTTTAAATTGGCCTACCGTGGTGTGGTAAGGCTTTCTTCGATTAACATAGTCCCAGAATTTCTTGGGCTCGGAGACTGATGCATTTGCAATCTGTGATTCGAAATTCGTGCGTGACTTGCGAATAAGTCCCGTGGCGGCATTTCGTGATTTTTTGTACTCCTCATAATCAGCAGCACAGTGGGTTTCTGCAAAGCGGTCCCAGCTTTTTTCTTTTGTTTCAGGGCATCTTTAACTGAACTGTTAAACCTGGGGTGGTTTCTTTTCTTTTTTCCGATCTGTCTGACAGCAGGAGAAGCACCGAAAACAGCTTGTTGAATTGTTGAAGAAGCGACCAGGCTTCTTCAGTGTTCAAGGGGGCCGTGGCCTCGAGTAGATTGGCCGTAGCAACAGTGTCCCGAATTTTATCAAAATCGGCACGGTGGATGTTTACTCTAGAGGCTTGTTGGTGGTAGGTGAGCTTTTGCAGGAAATCCAAACGTGAGTAGCCGCATGGTCACTATTTGTAAGAGGGTACGACACACTAACGTCAACAACAGAGCTGCACATTCGCGTTGTGAGGACGAGGTCCAAAGTGTTTGGTGTTTGGCCCTGCCGGAACCTTGTAGGTTCACAAACATGTTGCACCAGGTCTCTGCTACTGATAACATCAGTGAAGGAGACCTCAATGGGAAGAAGGTGTTTGTCTTCCTTGTTTGTCCACTTCAGATTGGGCAGATTGAAGTCACCGATAAGTATAAGTTTATCGCCATACTTATCGGCTAACGATTTGATGATTACGCTGAAATTGCTGTTGTTGTATGCTGGGCTATTTGGTGACCTGTACAGGCAAGCAACGAAGAGGTTTTGACGGTCAGGAGTTTCAGTTTCCACCAGAAAGAGATTGTCGAAGTCTACAGGAGGTTTCACAATAGTGTGGCTCATGTTGCATTTAATAAAACCCACAATCCCCCTAGTCTGGTTTTTAAGCGAGTTAAAAACAGTGCTGTAACATTGCTTGGTTGGGAGTTGGGTTGGGGAGAGATTGAGTGGGCTTGGGTGGGATAGGGGGTGGAGATTTTGGAAGTGCTAAGGCTGGGTTAGGGGTGCTCGGAATAGCTTGGGAAGAAAGGGTGCAGGCGACAGTTATTTGTGTAGCACTAGGCTTTGGGGTGGCAGAGTCAGTTTGGTAACAGAACAATTTGCTAGAGGTGGTGGTGGGTTTGGCACAAATTTTTCTTCAACTTTCGTGTAAAAACTTCTCTGTCGAAGCAAAGAAAAAACTATACCAGTTGGCCAAGTTTCTTAAGGAACGAGTCAGTGCTCGAAGTTGACACTTCCAAGTAAAAGGAGGAGTAACCTGGAAATTTAGTTTTCATTTTAGCAATTTGGCTAATTTCACTGGCTAAGGCGCAGTCGACTGTTGCACAGTAGTCAAAAATATCTTTGGCTCGCAGGTTGGTGCTAAACCTACTTACAAAAATAAATGTACCACGTTTTTTGGTTTTCACAGCAGTAAGGTTAGTGTTTTTGTTGATTCCTATCAATGGACAGGCTTTGGTGGTACGCTTTAAATTATTATCATTATTTTCCCTTACGGCCTTTTTCTTTCGGGCGTAGTTTCTTCGGCTCAACTGTTCTTTAAATTCGGATGTGCCGCCGTCGTTGTTGGCCGCATCTACTTCAGTTTCGGTTTCGGTTAGAGTATGGGAATCGATCGTCGATGTTTTCACAGTGCCAGTCGTTACACTAATCGGCAAGTACGAGTTTTTATTTGCTTTCTGAGCACATTTTTCTGAGTTTTGCGTGTTTGTTTCAAAACTCTGCAATGTGGGAATGATGATGGCTTTCACGTGATTTGCAGTCGGATGTTGTTGATCGTCAACCTTAGCTTGATTATCCGTGATTTCCGGTTCCGGGTTAGCGTCGCGCATCACTTCCGGAAGTGCGGCAATATGGTTGTGTTTTTCCCTTGGGACCATGTCGCCGAAAGTAGAAACCAAGAAAAGTTTCAACTCACTAAATTCCTTCAATATTGAGTTATGTGAGCTGATACACTGGTGAACTGAGTTACGTAATTCACCAATTTCAGTGTCCTGTGTCTTGGTGGAGTGGCTGGGTTTGGCATTGGGTTGGTGTGTGGGGCAATGGAGATGTTCGGAGACAAACACGTGCGATTCCCTTGGAAACTGGCTCTGCTGTAGAATTTGCAGGATATCTTTGATGGTGTTGATGTTACATTTCTCACCTTGTCGGTTTATCATACGCTTTTTTGGGACACATGTATGCACGATCTTTTTTGCTTCGTGGATTTCGTCCTCCGTGTAGAACGAAGCACATTCTTGGGCCAAGTTGTCTAAAGTAATGCTTACCGCTGGCGGTATGTTGTTGACCAGGTAACACAGGAGTTCAGAAATAATGACGTTCTTCATGGTTTGGTGGTTTTCTGATGTATGGGTGCTGTTCCCTGTAGCTTCATTGTTGTCAATGCAACTTTTGTGGTTTGGGAAGCCTTCAGATTCCGAATGGTTTAGGTCCTCTTCAGGAGCTTCGGTTGGACCTGCCATTATTTTCATGCACCATCTACCTAATGAAGTGGATCGAATCGGATCGGATCGGTCAAAGGTGGTATCGGCCGAGCCTTAGCGTTTGTCTATATTGGTGAGACCAAACTTACGCTTGAGGCGAGAATTGTTGAGCATATTGGGACTACCGGAAGGGGAGAGAATTCGAACGGAACCTCCCAACACTCCAAAAAGTTTGAACATGAGATCGCTTGGAATGAAACTACATTTCTTCTACGTTCCACACTCCACAGGGGGCTTACCTTCGAGCTCTTGACTCCGTGGCAATCAAGAGATTTTCTTCGGAAAACGTACCATTAACGAACATCTGTCCCAACTTAATAGACATATTAACAACTATGTTGTGCCAAAAGTTGGAGTTAAACTTACTGCACGGTTCCACCGAAATCGGCTGCTGCCGTTGTTGACTTTTAAAGATCAGTGGTTGACATGCGTTGGTTGTTTGAATGTGTGCTACAACCGACCGACTGTAAATCTGTAGAAAAGTTGGACTTAGAAAATATCGGGTCGTAAGTTTTTTGTGGACCATCCTGTATGTAGCCTCAAACTTCTTTCCTACTTTTCGTGTATTTTCTGAAGAAGAAGAGAGGCTTACTGTTCGAAAATTTGAAAGAATAGAACTGTTTTGAAGCCTAAATTGTGGCGTAAGTGTAATATTTTCAGTTTCTAAGATGTCTCAATTCAGCCACTGTAATCGCCGGTTACTGGTATTCCGCGTGCCTTATGGGAATAAGTCTATAGGCAACGTGCAGTTTCTTTTCCTTTGGTGTTAGGAGTGTAATAAAAAAGTAGATCTTTCCATAAACTACAACTGTAAGGCGGTGTGCCTTGCAAGCATCCAAGACTTTTCAGGCAGATCACGACATGTCTCGTGTCGCGTCATGGTCTGTCTGGTGAAAGGCAGGCTAATGAGTGGTGTAGCTGTAGCAAGTAGTGGGGCAATCTTGTCGGCTTCCCTGCCAAGCCACGAGGCAGTGTAGATCGAGCCTAGACATTGGAAGGCTGTAGCCGGCTTGGTTTAGTCTTGAGTGGAGTATCATAATTAAAATAAGTACTAGACAACAGGTCTAGAATTTAAAATTATATTGCGGTAAAAAAAACCTATGGTTTTACTGAACATAATCTCACAATCCACTGACTCGAATTGTTTTATATTGAAATGGAATTTGTTTTGCAGTTTACTGCTTGTATGTACGTCGTGTAGCACGAGTAATGCAAATCCATTGTTGCCTATCATGCAGTCAGTACTGGGTAGCGCAGCATGCAACCATTCACGTGGAGGTCACTCAAGCTAATTTTCGATAAGCACTCGGTCTATGTATGTGGTAAAGACTGTGATTTTGTTTGTCTACTTCAGGCTAATCCTTTTGAGGCTGATCAAATTTCTTGCTGCACAAGACAGTGGTTCCCACGGGGATACTGATCTTTAGGAACTGTGTTGCATTTCATTTTTCCTTCGGCGTGTTCGGGATTGAAGTTTTAACACAAACAACAATATAACATCAATGCCTTGAAAGGCTCGAAAGCTTGGCCAGATGATGTATTGTTAACAAGGTACACCTTGGTCAGTACATAGTTCCTGTGTTCTGACTGGTGTTTCCTACAATTTATTTTATTTTTCAGGGGAGAGACGGTGGTTGCTGTGGCTACCATGAAGAACGATCCTGTTGCTTCCATGTTTGCTGAACTCCTACGTTCTGGAAAGACCTTGACAAAGACAGAAGTTACAAGGTTTGTTACCCTATTTTACTTTTTTTTTTAAAACTTTAATTGTTAAGGTGTGTAGTAGTAGCAGCAACTGGTTGATGGTTAGCGCAGAAAAGGAATATCGAACAATTCTGTTATTCGTAGTGAAAGAATAGCTTAAACTTCTCCTTTTTGTAATTGCCACCAGTTGTTCGTGCTGGAACCACTAAAGAGCAGAGGCCCACCAAGTGAACCCCTGATGAAGAAAGCCTGGTATTGTCCCTTCAGTGTCGCATTTAACACTGCATAACAATTGAAAAGTTAAATAAGTAAGGCTGTTCGATACCTGACACTGTGATGTTGGCTCTTGGTATTGGTTAATTCTCGTTCTTAGCATTCTCCTCGCTGTGTTAATAGTTTAGGATGTCCCTTTGCCAAGTCGGCCCTTTCCAACCCTCATTTGCATACAATTTCTCCTTAATTTATGCAAAATCAACACTTTCCGCCTCTCCCCATGTCACTGCCGGTACTCCACTCGTCCTCTCGTTCTATCCCCGCTGTCTCTTTTGCCGTGGCCACGGCAAGTCATGTTTTTTGTATGGGAAAAACGAAGTGTTTACAACAAGATGAAAACATGATTTTGTTACGTTGAAGCAACTTTATGACTACACCTTTGGAAGAATAATAGCAGGACACGAACGATGTGTATTGATTTCCACATGGATGGCGAGGATGCAGATCGATTTGTTTGGATTCGTGAAGGACGGCTCCGGGCTTGGTTCGGGAATGGCGGCGCTGTTAGGCCTAACGAAATAGTGAGTAATGTGGACCCGACCGTTCTGTGCGGAAGTTTGCAGTGCTGATAGGAGGTGAGATAAATGGAGTGCTATGACAATAGCGTGGCTAGGGAGTGTGGCGAATACTTGGAGAGAAAATTTAATTTTCCGCATGTTGTAAAAATCCGTTGTATGTCGTATAGCCAGTGGGCGTACGGACAGTGATAAGCCTACTAGTGCCAACACGTTGGTAGAGAGAACCACGAACCGGTCGTGAGGCGAAACCACCTGCAAATAATATGAAATACCACTTGGTGAAAAAGTGAGGCGGGCACTAGAAGCTCAGTGCCAAGCAGGTGTCAGAGCCGTGATGATGATGATAGTCGGGCGGCGGTCCGAGCCATACGATCCGTCCGAAGGACGGCAAAGTGTGTTGCCGAGCCGAGTTTGCCTGGAAGGGAGATATAATGCAAGTGTAAACAAACGATTGGTAGTGAAAAACGGCGGGAATCATCGTACCGTTAAAGAAGATAATGGCCGCATACAGTTGAAGGAGAGCGAGAAAGATGGCGGCTCGTGTTGACGGCATCGGCCGACGTGGTGAGGGCCAGAATTGGTTGAGTCGAAGAGTCGATTACTGTGTACATTTATTGAGTGTTCGTGGAAATTTTGGAGGCGATTGTAATAGGCACGGTAGCAAACGAAGTATTATGCAATGTTAGAGATTCGGAGGGCCTCATGGAAGGCATATACGTTGGCCGGTTAGGCCGAGAGAGTGATAGGCTTTCGGCCCATCGGAGTGGGCCTTGAACACGATTCATTGTGGCGCAAGTGGTGACAGCAGTGCGATCGGTCGGAATTATGTAGAGACTATTTAAGGTAGTGTCACGGGATGTTCGGGAAGGGGTGCTATTGGCTTCCTGCCCCTGATTTGTTTATTTCTTTTAATTTTTCTCCCGGGGTCCTAGCCGTAGGGGTCACTAGGCTGATTTGAGTCTTCCCCCCCCCCCCCTTCCACTTCAGAAAGCCTTTGTGTTAGTCTGGCTTCAGGATAAAGGGGCTGCTCACGGCTGGGTGCCGGATCATGATGGGTGACTACAGTGGCTGGGTTAGGCCTCGATGGCTCCAGTGGGTAGGTATGAGGCTCAGAATTTTGGGGATTCGATAATTGTCTGCCAATGTTATGGTGGATGACAGGAGTTGGACAGGGGTCTGGCATATAGGACACTTGCGGGTTATGTTTCACCGCTGGGGACGTAGCACCAGGGCGTAGGCCCAGCACGCATTTCAGCACATCCATTAGTTCATAGATTTTGCAGGGTGTTTTTGTGTTTGCGCCCCGTTACTCCGAGATACGTGGCCAGTTGGGGCCTAGCCGTAGGGGCGCGTATCCTGCGGGCCTGGCGCCCGCCGCCGGGCCGGCCGTTAAAATCTTGGACAAAGAAGGTGTGCGTGTGAGCAGCAGGTGTGACAGCGAAACAGTACCTCAATCAGGTTTCTTAGGTTGCAGCAGCACAGCAGGCTCGGCGCCAGGCGCTATTTACACTTCTAGACCCGCTGCACGGAGCCGCTGCAGGCGGCTGGGGGTGTCAAATGGGATAGCGTCCTGTTTTTGGTATATTTTACACTAGATGGGCATGTGTCGTCTCAAACGTTTGCGAGGTGGTTCTGCAAGACGTTGCACTTGGCAGGCGTCGACGTAGCTCACTCCAGGTGCATGCAGCAGTGTCGACCAACAGTGGACGTCTGTGGGGCATCGCCATCACAGTTTGGGGCGCTCGCTAAGTGGGCTTCACCATCGGTTTGGCACTCCCTTTACCAGGGGGAGATTGAGCCTGGCAAAGCGGGCGACTACAACATCAGGGCCGGTTTTTAGCAGTGATAGGTAGCTGGTGCTGCCACGCTTATAATCTATCCCAAACTAGTAACACAGCGAGGAGAATTCTGAGAAGGAGAATTGAAGATTCTACCAGAGAACTTGTTCTCGCAGGAGAATCTAAATTCTCCGGGTAGAATGAGACGAAGTTGTGTTACTTTGATTACCCACCCGCCTCCCTGTCGCAGGGAACCACCAGCGGAGGCGAGACAGTGGGGGTAGAACGAGACGAAGAGTGGAGTACCGGAAGTGACGTGGGGAGAGGCGGAAAGTGTTTATTTTTGCATAAATTAAGGAGAAATTGTATGCAAATGAGGGTTGGAAAGGGCCAACTTGGCAAAGGGACATCCCAAACTAGTAACGCAGCTTCGTCGCATTCTACTCAGAGAACTTAGATTCTCCTGTGAGAACAAGTTCTCTGGTTGAATCTTCAATTTTATTTGAGTTTGCAGAAAAGAGTACCAATTTTCACTATCATCCAAAAACACTTCCTTAGCTCTTTCGATTGAAATCGTCCTTATTTCCAGACTCCTGTTGTGAAATTAGCAGTACCATATTCAAAAGCTCTCGAAAAAATGGTTGGTTAAAAATGGTGTATTGGAATGTCAAAATCGGTCAACTTTTAGCAAAATTACCAAAAAAGAAAACAATACAGTAATGTAGGAAAATTAAAAGGGTTTACCTGCACAAACTTTTTTTTCATGTACATGCCCGAGAACCACATTTTTTTCATGGCAGTACTCAGGAAGCCCTAAAACCAAAGGTTTGTACACAAGTTTGCTTATTCAACCATGATAATTTTGGCGTTTTTCTTTGGTATTGGTTTGGCCGAAACTGTTTGTACTGACGCCGGTATTGGACAGCTTTATAAATAAACGAAATGGTTTGCCTTTTATGGTCAGTTTTCAAGCATTGATCAGTATATTTTTTTCACCTTCCAACTAACTACGCGAGCAATCCTTTGATTTCTTGCTGAAAGTAATATAGTTTGACTGTCAACTAGTCCGCGAATACGATGATATTTGAAATTTTCTAACTGCTGCTTCGCTTGTTCCTGAGTGGTATGCTCTTTTGGTGTACCCAAGACGCATGTCGCGACTGATGCTGCTTGCTGAGGAACAAGCGCAGGAGTAGCGGCTTCCAAATTTCTAATATTGATGTATTCACAGACCAGGTGTCAGATCCAACTACGTTATTTTGATCTTAATCCGCCCCCGTGAATACATGTATTTTTGCTTTGATATCTGGCGACTATTTCGCTCTTCCTAGCGCATGATGTAGGTTACCACCTGCTTCCTTTTCTTCAAAGCTTGTGTAGTGCTGTCAAATCTTTGATGCCCATTAGCTCATGTATATTATTTAATATTGTTGCATGGTGCTTTGATGATTGACATGCGTTTAATAACAAAAGCATTGATTTTGATGGGAGGGAAATAGTCCTGAACCCTTGAATGACATCTCCATTTTTTTACCTATTAGGCTACGAAAAAAAATTAGTTGTTTCTCAGGCCTTCCTGGTGGTCAAATTTGCCCCTAGTTGATGCTTTTTATTTGCTAGTTCAAGCTAAATTTATTACCGTTACAAGGAAAAGCAATTCAGTTAGCTGAAAAAAGCATTATTTAGCGTAAATTAACCACTTTCAGCTCTGTAAATTTAAGTGTTTTGCAAGTTTTTCCGTAAATTTAAGATGCAAGTGTTTTGAGCAGTTGAAAGTAAGTAAGACTTGAATTACTTCCAATGAAATAAAAAATAAAATAAAAATGTTATTTTGTGGTTACTTTTTGAATGAAAATACCCGACAAACAAACTTATTTCTTTTCGCGGCCTTATATGCAAAACAAAAGATGGGACACTTTTTGTATAGCATTTTGTGCAATTTAATATTTTTTCGGGTGTTAGTTTATGCATACCAAATGGAGTAATGTGTGGAGTGGGAGCATCGGGAGGATTAATACCAAAAGCAGTAATGTGTGGAGTAATGGGAACGACGGGAGGATTAAAAGGACAGACCCTCTTTATATTTTCAAGCATCCTGCACATACACAGCTTTTGCAACATTTACGTATGTTTGTGTGAATGTAGCAAAACTGTCTTCGGTACGTGGGGAAAATAGGAAAATACAAGCGCTTGCAAACATTTACATAAGTTTGAGCTAATGTTGCAGAACTGAAACCATACATGAAAGCCACCATGGAGTAATACACCTTTAAAAGAATAAGACCGATACGTCTCTGTGGAGATTGCTCCTGGCTATGTGGGACTGGGTGACTGTTGCAGCTGATGGCCGGAGGTATGGGGTGATAGGTGTAATAATGCACAGCTAGAACGGCATTTATTCCGTCGGGATTAGCTATACACTACGCTGCTTTATAGTGGTCTGAAATAGCTAATTTATGGCAGTTGCGTTTTGAACGTGTGGCAGTATTGCCTAAGCGACAATATATCGTCGTCTCAAAAAATTCTGAAGAAGCCTGACAACGGATGTAGCCTAACGTTCGCTCAGTTCTAGGCCTATAAAAAAAAATCCTATTGCGTACATCGGAGGCGCAACTCCGATTGAATTTGGTATTTTGGAACGTATATTTTCGGTTAATTTACTTCAATATCATCTTTTTATTGCCTTAACTGATGTCATTGTTGGCATCGTCGCCAAAATTGACGTGAAATTGGGTTTGTTTGCTAAAAATAGCCCTTGGTTCAAACGATCCTATCTCCAGAACAACACAATGCACAGCTGCCATCTTGGCCGGGTTCAAGAGAGGAGCATCCCAATTTTCTTCCCCATGAAAAATAATGTTATCAACTCCTACGTCACTGCCTGTATTCCTTAAAGGGACGGTACCGCCGCTTCACTCACGCGAAATCGCGTAACAATA
>JAHWFP010003720.1:99020-113875 GCA_023313725.1 Lithobius niger
TCTGGTGGTGAATGGCACTAAATAGGTGTGACGTCATTTCAAGTCAATATCGAGTTTTAGTCAGCGTTCAGAATACGGGCTCTAATTTCC
Source organism: Lithobius niger (assembly GCA_023313725.1). Classification (NCBI taxonomy): domain Eukaryota; kingdom Metazoa; phylum Arthropoda; class Chilopoda; order Lithobiomorpha; family Lithobiidae; genus Lithobius; species Lithobius niger. The sequence goes on from JAHWFP010003720.1 coordinate 99,111, forward strand.
TCTAGTTTTTAGACTAAAACGTGAAACCCTTACTAGAAATTGGCCCTATCTCTATGCAAGGCTGATTATCTACAATCTACACCAAGTGTCGGTGGGCTGCAAACTAGTGTGGCTCTGCAGATATCACAAACAAAAAGTAGGAAGAAATAAAACGATATGCAGGAATTATCGGATTATTGTGCATGATTTTTGTCGTCACTATGTGTTGGTTGCAGACGCCACATTTTCAAAGTAGCAGGGAATTGAAATTATCACCCAATTTGGACGATCTCAGTACTATACTACAATGCTTGTAACAATGTAACAAGATTGATACCCTCATTCTCACCCGTTTTGAACCTCTCAACACGACGGGATCGTAACAATGAACGAGGGCTGGGATCAATGGCAGAGTGCTGGGATCCATGACAAGTGCTGGGATCCGGATCCCGGCACTCACTTGTTTAAAAAAAATTGGAAGAAAACAAACAAATGTAATAAATTTACTGAAATAAAGAAAACAATTCACATTACTCACAACATTGCAATTGCTGCTTTGCAAACGTTGGTTTCCATTAAATGACAAAAAAGAATAAAGCAACCGAATGTAATCAATTAAATGAAACAATTTTTGAAAACAATAACACCTCAAACGTCAAAAAATTTTTTTCCAGAATTCATGTTAATTACCACATTGCAACGGCTTTCAAAATTAAACGTTGCACTTTTCGTTGCTATAGCAGCATTGCACCTTACGCATTGTCGGACTGGCCAGATCAGCTAGTCGGCGATTACCGAGGGGCCGCACATGGACACCGAGCCAGGGCACGAGATTGGGAAGGAAATAAAAGAAAGAAGCGGCAGGCCGCACGTGACGCAGCTGTCGCATTCATTGGATCAGGCTACAGAGAGCAGCAGACTTGTTGTCGCTGTCAACTTCAGTGCACTATTCGTGTTCTTATTCAGTAAAAAAAAAAAGGTAACAAAAATGCCATAGCCAGATTGACTATGATTTGTTTGGTATAACGTTAAGGTATTTTAAATGAATACCTTCTGTTATACAAACAGAGGGTGAGGCTTTTTCATTATATATAGGGCCGTAGCGACTGGAAGGATCGAGGGAGTCCCCCCCCCCCCCCACTATCCGAGAACATTGGGTTAGCAATTTCGAGTTGTCGAGTTGCAAAATCAGATAAATTTCCATTGCAAATTCACGTATCAATGCATACTGGTTATCATAGGTAATATCCCGAGTGCAAGGATAGTTATCGATAATTTTTTGGAGCACGAAAGTTTTTCCTCCCATTAAATTCGTGAGTGCTTGTGTCGTCTAATTATTAAGATCCCGAGTCACGAAGTGACGAGGGAGCTTCTTGCCAACTCAAGTACGAACGAGTTTAAGGGTGCAAAAACTTGAGTGCACCAAAAAAAATCGATAACTACCCACTGCAGGAGGCGTATATAATCAGAGTATCTCGTGAGAATTATTTTATCGGCTGTTTATTTAAAAATAAATTACAAACATAAAAATTACATAAGAATTTCTGCATTTTATATTAATGTTGTTGTACTTTTATTAATTTTTTAGCAAGTCTATTAATTGAGGCTTCTGTAAAGTAGCCTTTCACTTTCGGAGTTTCATTTTTTTTTAATACGCTCCAGTATGCAAACGATCACAGAATGTCACTGAAAACTTTAATTTACTAATATTATTATATTTGTTAATACTTTATTTTTTTTAAGCATGACATAAACTAACATTTTAACAAGGAAGTCTAGAACATTAGGGACATTTTGTTATTAGTTTTATTTATAGCAAATAATTCAGTTACAATGTTCAGTTGCAATAACAATCAAAATTTCTACATCAATAAAACTGGCTAAGAACAGTAAAATGAGCCACCTGAGGACCAGTGTCAGGACAGCATTACATACGCCTAACAATACAAATAAAATGTTTTATCACAAGACAAACAGCCGTCTTGGCTAAAAAGGGTTAATAAAGTCAGATGCGATCCCATTTCTGTTGCCCATTGTGACTAAAATGTCAGCATGGCAATCAACATTGCATCCCCGACCATTAGGTTAGAAGACAAACTCTAGCTGTTCGATTAACTGACACAGAACAGCGAAAATATTGATATTTTATTCTAAAAGTCAGTGTTTGACTCCCACTCGATTACGCTGGGTTAATTCCGAGGAACTATGGAAATAAGTTTGCAACTTAAATTACTACAGAACTTGACCATTCAAATTAAGTATCCAAGCTATGAAAAGCCAAATAAAATATGTATCATGTAAACAACAGGACTGTAATTCCTAAACTAAATTCGTTTTAAAACGCAAAATGCAAATGCATGCAATTGGTGGTTCCTGGTAGATAAGAAATATAATTAAAGGTGCCTATTCAACGAATGACACACTGCAGCATCTAGCGCCATCTACCATTATTTAGTTCAATGTAATACTTGATTTCAACAAAGATATCGCAAAGTATTTCTTTTTACACGACTGACAAGCTGCGTGTCTTCTTAATTATTCAGTGTAAAGTTCGTGCGTCCACGTGCACAAGGGAGGAATGATGATGAGGAAGCGGTCAAGGTTAACGATACTATCACTAGATAGCACCCATCTAGCCGTTCAACATTTGCGGTTCAAAACGGTCTTTCTTTATACAGGGTCTCCCAAAAGTCCCAGAACACCCTCACAACTCTTTAAGGGATTGAAATGAAAATGGTGAAACTCTGGGAATGCAAGTTTGGCTAAAGAATCTACTTTTTTGTACAATCGGCATTACGCCTGCCCCCCCCCCGGGGGGGGGGGGGGGGGGGGAGCCCGCACTCAGACATTTTCAATGGAATGAGGATAAAGGAATACCTTATTTGAAATGTCTTTATTAGGCGAGTAAAGTGCTGCAACGATAGCTTCGATACGATGAGCACGTCCAAAATGAGCACGTCCAAAATGAGCACGTCCAAATGTTTGACCGGCTGCCATTTTGGATGGGGTCATCGTATTGAAGCTATCGTTGCGGCACTTTTACTAGCCTGATGAAGACCTTTCAAATAAGGTATTCCTTTACCCCCCATTCCATTGAAAATTTCTGAGTTGGGGGGGGGGGGGCATGCGTAATGCCGATTGTACAAAAAGTAAGATCCTTTAACCAAACTTACATTGCCAGAGTTTCACTATTGTCTTTCAACCCCTTAAAAAGTTGTGAGGGTGTTCTGGGACTTTTGGGATATCCTATATATAAAATAAAAAGGCCCGTTGTTAGGTTTAACTTTACCGCTTGCTTCCTGATGCACGCGCACACACAAACTAATTAAGGAGGCACGTGACTTGTCTGTTTATAAAAAGAAATTTGTTTGTGTGTTTCTTCGCCTGATGAAAGTAAGAGCTAGACAGAACTAGACAGCGGCAAATGGCTATAGATGCTGCAGCCTGTCATTTGGTGGCAACCCTCTTAAAATGATTCTAATAGCTGCAGCCAAAACAAACGTTACGACAGTTGTAAGGTTTAGCCTCCACATTAAAAATAACTACTGACTACTGAATGAGAGCAACAACAAACGTAAAGATCCAGCATGGCCTTAAAACGAGCAAATGATCTTCCATATTTCAGGGATGTTGGATGAAATTGTGGTAAAAACATTCCGACGAAGATGTCAAAATAAAAATGAATTCTTCCCTGTGTTTATATTATTTACTAGAACAAAAAGTCCATTTTCTCTTTTTTACACCACAAAAACTTTCATTCTTTGTATTTAGTGAAATTGCAGGTTGAGTGCAGAAAGCATTCTTTTTAAAATTCCTTCCTTCTTTTAATTTATGATGTCTTCAGCACCGCAATAGTTTACACCCCACCAACAGATGGTGTAGACTGAGGACCACAAGCAGGCATACAATCAGATAAGCCTTGCGTAGAGAGAACCAAGTTACTGATAATAGATTTTCACATTTTAATCTCAAAATTGCAGGTTGAGTGCAGAAAGCATTCTTTTTAAAATTCCTTCCTGCTTTTAATTCGTGATGTCTTCAGCTTCACAATAGTTTACACCCCACCAACAGATGGTGTGTAGACTGAGGACCACAAGCAGGTATATAATCAGATAAGCCTTGCGTAGAGAGAACCAAGTTACTGATAATAGATTTTCACATTTAAATCTCAAAATTGCAGGTTGAGTGCAGAAAGCATTCTTTTTAAAATTCCTTCCTGCTTTTAATTCGTGATGTCTTCAGCTCCACAATAGTTTACACCCCACCAACAGATGGTGTAGACTGAGGACCACAAGCCGAGATATTGTATTTTTAGATTAAAGATGTAGTGGTAGTGCACCCCCCTCCCCCCCCGATCGAATACGTGGGGGGGGGTGTTGGGGCACGATCACCCAACCTTTTTTTTAACAACCCTTCCATATGCAATTTGTGTATGTGCAAACAAATTCTAAATACGCAAAAATGCAAACACAAGCATGGCTGGCACCAGCACTATTCCGCGCAGCGCGGAACGGCACGCATCGGATTTCACACGTAAAGCCCTAACCAGACTGGCTGCTCGCGGCTGCATGGAGTCGCAGTATGGTGTAAAAAAGACTTCAATATTGGTCCTTAACGCAACACCAGCCATACGATTGCGGCAATTTTGACCTTGTAGGCACGTAGTCGCGCACTGCGTCGCACGAAATTTCCTTCTGTCTGGAGAGGCCTTTATAATGAAAGCGAACCGCTCCGCTCAGTAACCTAACCGCTGGAGCGTAAAATCACGGCCACGTTCGGTGCGGCACGCTTTATTTAGTACTTGTCAAATCAAATTGCACGGTTCGGAATGGCACTGCACACTATTTATTACATGTGAAATCGGTATAAGTCTGCAGCTGGCGTTTGCTGATTGGCATTGTTGCATAATAAGTATAGGATATTACCCGGTTTCCCGAGTGCTGAGAGCTAACAATGTCGACATGCGCAGCGTCTCGACATTGTTAGCTCTCAGCTCTCGGAAAACGGGTAATATCCTATACTTAAAACAATGTAAAACAGCTCCTTGTTGGCAATACTTTAACGATAAAGCAATGATTTAGGGATATGGACCTGTTATTATTAAAGTGGTAGTGGACGCTGCTGAGGGTGTATTGGTTGTAATATGTAGAGGGACATATGACTAGGACCGTCCTTGCAATTGAACAAGCTACGTTTCGGGATCAGGATCAAGGGAAAGGCACTATACTATTACTCCACCAATCTCTAATAATGAGGGGTTGAATGATTTTTGGCAATAAACTGAAAACGAACGCTGCCACCAAAACGACAAATTAAAAATATCGTAAGGAAAATGATGACTTCAATGACCACAATTCATCTATCCAGCAACAAATGTCAAATCTGCAACCATTCCTCTTCTACGAAAAAAGCATTTAACGCAAGATCACTCCCGAATCCAGTAAAAAAAAAAGATAATAGTATACACGAACCCATGGAGTGGGGGGGGGGGGGAAGAGATCAGGATCGTCCTGGGTGACGCCGGATAAAGCTTTAAACCGGGACGGAAAGCCAATGAATGGGCTCGAGATTGGTTTAACAAATAAGGATGAAAACTTATTTACGTTGCCCTTTGGACTTGTACGTCATACTGCCTCAGCGGGGAATCGAACCCAGGACCTTGAAATCAAAGGCCAAGGTCCTACCGCTGAGCCATACTGACACGGCCTAACACTGACACCGCTGAGCCATACTGACACGGGTTCGATTCCCCACTGAGGCAGTCTGACATATAAGTCCAAAAGGCAACGTAAATAGGTTTGCATCCGTATTTATTAAACCAATAGGCCGTGTCAGTATGGCTGAGTGGTAGGAACTTGGCCTTTGATTTCAAAGGTCCCGAGTTCGATTCACCGCTGAGGCAGTCTGACATATAAGTTCAAAAGGCCGGATAAAGCCACATCACGCTGAGTGAGGCATTAACCGCTGGCTAAAAGTTCTGCCGTTGTGGACTATTATTAAAATATTACGATTATGAAAACCGGTTAAATATTGAAAACGCTATTTACTTTCTGCGTTGCGTGCAGTTTCGGACTGACCCCTTTGTGGAGGCGCAAATCCTGAAAGGCCCTTTCACCACTCCTTATTCAGGCCCCCTATTTTGGCAATTCATCGCACAATTTTGCCTTTGAAAAGTACCTTTGAAAGGATCCGGAAAAACCAAGCTGGAGGAGTGATGCGAGCTCCCCAAGCGGGGTCGGGCGGATCCCCGGAAGCTAAAGCATTTGACGCTATTTTAGTGCCTGTTTCTGCGCGTTTTCTGATTTCCAGTGAGCATGATTTGCAACAAATTTTCAAGCAAATTTGGTGATTTTTCTTATTCGTTCTTCAGGATATTAGGTTTTGTAAAAACTTAATTGTGACTAAATTATGATTTTTTAGACATTTTCTTTTCGAATTAAATAGAGTTTAGTTTAGACTTTTCGGCTTTAATGAATGTCGATGAATTGCTGTGTGCCCCCTGCCGGATGAAGAACATTTTTTTTTTTAAACTGGACTATCGAAGGGTGAAAAATAGCGAAGTATGTTTCTCAGTTTAATCCTAGATGACTAGGCCTAGAGGTATTACTACAAAAAAATTCCATATATTAAAGCAGTAACATCCTTATACAAACGTCGAAAGATGAAACCTTTTACTGAGGTATTATAGGTGTATACAAATTTGAGGTATATTGGAGAAAAGCTACCACATTTGAAATCGACATACTCTATTTTCATTTTTTCTTCCTTGCTTTAGGGGATCTTAGCAGGGCCGTAGCGAAGGATACTTGGTTGGGGGGGGGGGGAGAGTGACTCTCATTTTGCCAACTCATCTTATGATTTTGCCAACTGGTTTAAAGAATGCCAGTAGTGCTGCCAGTAAAGTACTTTTGAGGGGTTCGCTAAGCTCAGCTAGGGGGTCTGGGGGGAGCGCTGTAAGCTCCCCCAGCGGGGTCCGGGGCGGAGGCTGAAGCATTTTATGCTATTTTAGTGCCTATTTCTAGCCTCCTGTGAACACTGAAGCAACAAATTGTCAAACAAATTTTGGTGATTTTTTTTATTCATTTTTTAGGATGATAGGTTTCGTAAAAATTTTATTGTGACTAAATCATGTTTTTTTAGATATTTTTTTTCCAAATTAATTCTACATTTTGGACTTTTAGGCTATAATGAATGACGACGACTCCTGTGTGCAAGCATAAGTAGCAGGTCAGGGGCAGACATTTTTTTTTAATGTACTATCGAAAGGTGAAAAGTAATGAAATCTTTTTCTCAGTTGTATCCCGAACAACTATAAACCTAGAGGTATCAGTGTAAAAAAAACTTTCACATTTTCAAACAAAATCATGCTCCAGTTTTTAAATTATGGAGCGTCGAAAGACGAAAGAAATGGCGGAACTTTTTACCTCAGTTTTATCCAAAACAACTTGAGGTATTATTGGAAAAAAGCTTCCACACTTGAAATCAACATGCTCCAATTTAATTTTTTCCATTGATTCAGGGGATCTTGGGGACCGGTCATTATTTATGGTCGTGGGGGTGGGGTGGGATATGAAAATGTGCCCACTAAATTTTTGATGACTTCCCCTTCAAGACCTGAAAAACATCTTAATTCTCCCCACCCTAAGGTTCAAAAATGATGTGACTACCCCCCAAAAAATATTTTACTCCCATCTTTTGTCGAGATTCCTACAAAAGTATGATGAACACACTGTTTGCTTGTATGACCACATTCTAACATAGTCAGCACCTGAAATGCAGAAGACGTAAAGAAAGCAGGTGCCAAGCCTTTTCTATAAAGTTCTTTGTAAAAACTATACTTCCAGTAAAAGTATTGTTAATTTCAAAACCTTGTAAACAGCACGGGGGTCTGGGGGACTTGCCCCCAGAAACTGAGCCGTTTTTGGAAATTTTGACTGCTGAAAGTGCTGTTTTTGTGGTCCAAAAATGACTTTTTTCCAGTTGGTCAGTGTTTTTGACCTCCCCCTTTTGACGGGACCTGAAAAATTTATGACCTCTCCCTTGAGAGGGTCCTCCGGCCTCCCCGGCGATAAATAATTACCGGTCCCGAAGGGTAATTTTTGGCCTCAATTCGTGGCCTTTGGGTCACTTTTGTCCTTTAATATGGGATCTTATGAACTCTTATCGTCAAATTTTGACCTTCGAAGTTAACAAGTTTAAAATTTTTAACAATTTTCATTTGAAAAATGTAGTAAATCAAATACTAGTAAATCAAATAACTCTGCATTAATTTTTTAGGTTTATTTGATATCACAACTTTAGACGCCGATAACTTGGCAAAAGTCCTTACGCAGAGTTTGTTTTATGCAGAGTTTGTTGATATTTCGGCTTTACCTAAGAAACGTTTTAAATCCTGGCAGTGATGTTGTGTTTTGGTATATTAAGATGCCAATAATTTTCTACCCTCCTAAAATACCAGTTACGAGTTGATCCATGCTAAAACCCCTTCTGATCTGTACTGTCTAACAGAAAAAGAAGTACAGGAAGTAAAATAGCAACTCAGTTTTAGTCTTCTGTACAACCGTACCGGCTGAGAAGACTATCGCAACGACTTTGTCCGTCCGTCCGTCGCTTTTTTTAACTTCGCAACGGTACCAGATATTGAAAACCACTATTTACAACGTTCGATTCAGTGTCAAAAGTTAGTTAAATAACATGGCAAATTAAAACATCGTTGCCTCCTTATAGCTAACAGACTTCTTCGACGTAACTAAATTAAATAATAGAATTTCATCGTCGAATTGAAATCCTAAAGATTTGTGTTAACGCAGCCGTAAAAACAAAAACATTTTAGCTTCGTTTAAAAGAGTCTTGTCGCATTGTTGCATGAATGAATAGGCTTACGATCGAACCAAATTCTCCATTAGGCCTATCTGCTACATACGAAACTAAAACTGCCGTTAAAAAAATTAGGCCTAAAAAATGAAAATTATATCTAAAATCACGTTACCATGGGAATGTCAATAGTTGCTACGAGTCGCTGCTGCAGCGTTTCTCCTGTCCCTTCCCTACTACCACTGATCTATATTAGGCTTCGTTGCGCATTACGTTGTAACACTGTAATTGTGTGCGCAGAGGCATACCGTGTTGCAAAAATGAATAGGCTTACTGTATACAATCCAAATCTCCGTTAGTTGCTACTTACGAAATTAAAGTTGTAAATTAGGCCTAAACGCTGACAATTATTCCCAAAAAGGTAAAATTAGCTTAAAAGCTAACACATTTGTAACGGTTAATTCTGATGGTTACTGTTTTTAGATTATATAATAGAGATAGCTGTTGTAATGCATGATAGAGGTGTGCGCCTCAACATTGGAAGTGGAGGAACTGTACAGAAGACCAATGCGACTAGATATTCGCTGTAGCCCCTTGTTTAGTTTTGCAACTGTGTACGATTTTCGCGAAGTTAATTGTTATCACGACTTCAAACTCGGTGGGGATACAGTTTTGTCCATTTTTTGTTTTTATTTTCTACATTATAGGTGATACTTATAAGTTATGGTGGTGACATAGCAAACAAAACGGCCAAGTCAATTTTCAATTTCGCCAACTAAGCAAATTTTCCCACCCCTTACAGTCTAGCTATGCAGGGAAGCAACCAGAAATGATCAGGGGCAGCGTTTCAGTTACTCCCAAGCTACACAGAAGTGTTGCGAAAACTGATGGAAAAAAAATATATTGTAAACTTTACTTTCAAACTGACGAAATGATGATAATAATTAACCAGTACTAGTGGTGGAAACTGGAATTTGCAGTGAAAATTTGTCTGATTTTGCCAACTCGACAACTCGAATTTGCCAACTGTATGTGTTTCTTGGATGGCTGAGGGGAAGCTCTCCCCCACCCCCCAGTCGCTTCGGCCCTGGATCTTAGGATTTTTTGCCCTCAATTTCGGGACCAGTCTCGTGCTTGGAAGAAAGATAACTAATTAATTATCTTTCCAAAGTCTCGTAGCTGGGAGGAGAACTCCAGGGAAGCGACAAGAAACCATCAGGGGCAGCGTTTCAGTTACTCGCTTGCTTCACAGAATTGCTGCGAAAACTAATAAAAAAATCCCGCATCATAAACTTTACTTTCAAACTGACCGAATAATGATGATGATTAACCAGTATGCATGGAAACGTGAATTTGCAATGGAAATTTATCCAATTTTGCAACTCGACAACTCGAAATTGCTAACCCTATGTCACCTCGGATGGTGGGGGGGGGAGCTCCCCCGATCCCACAGTCGCTACGGCCCTGTGTATAATGAAAAAGCCTCCCACCCTGTTTCTATAATAGAAGTTATTCTTTTAAAATACCTGAACGTTACACAGGAGCACGGTAGCCTCGCACGGTAGTCCTGGTGGGGACTTTGCCAAGGTAACCCTTTCCAGGGGTCCGCAAGCCTCTAGCAACCAGGCTGAGCTCTTTCGCCACTCAGCCATGATGACCACTGAAATTTGAAACTGATTTTTTTTTAAATATGATTTATGGCGATAAATCAAAAGATACTACGTTTTAATTTTCTTTTCCGACTCGTTCCCAAAAAATCATAACCCAAAAAAAGTCTGAACTTAATTCAAATTGGCTGTGGTATTTTTATTTACTGAATAAGAACACGAATAGTGCACTGAAGTTGACAGCGACAACAAGTCTGCTGCTCTCTGTAGCCTGATCCAATGAATGCGACAGTCACGTCACGTGCGGCGTGCTACTTCCTTGTTTCATTTCCTTCCCAAACATTTACAGATCTTGCACTCTGTCTCGGAGCCCCCTGTTCTATGGGCTCTTGGGCCCTAGGCGATCGCCGACGAGCCGACCTGGCCAGTCCGACACTGCTTTGCGTGACAAATACATAAAAGAAGAAACCGTCCCTATGTTGCAACCGGTACATCAAACACCTTCAGCTAGTCTTCAGCTAGTTAAGAATCAAATAAAACTATCTGAGAAAAAAGTTGTCCAGGATTCACTACAAAAATAAAAAGGGAGGGAGAGGCAGGAGGAAGGCGGAGAGGGCGAATGGAAAAAAAGTACGGGAGGAAGGAGACGGAGTGGGAGAGGGGAGGGAGGATCAACAATGTGCAACTGCATTCTTCCCCACGTCCGGGAAACTGCCCTTCCTGTCTCCAGAAATAACCTCACGCTCCGCTCCTCTATGTCAACTTGTAATGGTGACAATGTTAGTTTTAAAAGGAGATTTTTTTCCTAAATGTAAACAACACACAAGCTACCCGAATTTGGCGCCCAGTTAGTCGCGTACAGCCCTGCGTTGCGCTCATTTTTTGGTAACCGAAAACAGAGCGTTCCGATCCCACGTCTTCCCCTGCTTCCAGTGATACATAAGTAAAGCTCCCCTCTCACTCTCCCATTCCAAACACTGACAAGAGGTCAGTTTCGGAGGACAAAACAAAAGATTTAAGCCGGAATTTTCGTAACACAATTAGAAATTATTTTTTAAATAATTCGGTATCAGCAAGCCAAACTGATCTTTTTGTATTACTGATAACACTAAGCTTAAAATGTTGGACATTTCGACTGCTTGTTAAATTTATCTAACAAACTCACGTGAATATTGCTCCGTCGTGGTTTTTTTTCGTTTAATTAGGCGGCGTTATGAATGAATTTATCTATAATCGTTATTCGAATATCAGTTGAAAGAGGTGATACACGTAGGCCTACTTGCAAGACGTACGATGGCTTCACGATAGGTAGGGTAATAGAACGGGTAAGCTTGCTATGTTCTGCCATCCCGCGCTTTTTTTGGTTGTCTTTACGACCTTACTAATCACGTTACCAGTTACCAAACTTTCTACCTCTACCATGCGCCACGCAGCTCTTTGTCATGACGTCACCATGTTGACGAAAGAGAACAACGGCTGTCGGGTGAACTAGTTAAGTCACGTGATACGCGCGTGAGGACCCGTGGCGTATGGTTTACGTGCTGTTTTGAGAACACTTATTAATCAGTAAGTAAGTAAGTAAAGTTTAACCACCATTCGGTGATTAGGAGGAGGAAGGGGCCTAAGCCCTCTTACACCAACCCTATGCTAAGGAATCGTTGTCCCGAAGAAAAAAAAAGAAAAGAAAAAAAAGAAAAAAAGAGAAAATTCCCTCACATGGCAGGGGGAAGATGCTCGGGTCTTTTCACGAAATTTCGAAGTACTGCTGCGGTTAAGTGTCGTCTAAACCTAAATCAGCCTTGGTCTTTCTCCAATTTAATATGTCACGGCATGTTTTCCGTTTCTGGGCCAGATATATCGATGCCCAAGCCACGTTTTCCACTTGTGGGCTAGATTTATCGATGCCGAAGCCTCAGTAGGCATAATAACAGGCTATATATATATATATTTTTTTTTTTGGGGGGGAGGGGGGTTAGTTTTATTCAGGGTTTTGTGGGGGTGCATCGAAATTTGGTAGTCATGAGAACCCCTCCGCCCCACCGCTAACAGTGACTGGTTCCCAATTGATGATTTCTGTAGTTCAACTTTTCAAGCATTATCTGTAGTTGTTCTTTGGACGATTGGTTTACTTCACTGAATAAAGCAACAACTCTTTACTTCCCTCCTCCCTAATTCATTACAGTGGTTTAGCCCGCTCTTTTCGTTTCGTGCAGTGATTGCATCATCCCCTAGGGATTCACTCACTAAAAGCGTGAGAAGCGGCTCCTGCGCAAACATCTACAGTTTCAACTACAAACTAGAGGGTCGTAGAAAATTAAAACGTAGTATCTTTTGAGTTATCGCCATAAATCATTTTTTTTTCAATCAGTTTCAAATATCAGTGGTCATCGTGGCTGAGCGGTGAGAGATCCCAGCCTGGTTGCTGGAGGTTTGCGGACCCCTAAAGGGGTCCTCGGCAAAGTCCCCGCCAGGACTGCCGACCAGGATAGCGTGAGAGGCTACCATGTTCCTTCAGCGGCTATGGGAACTATTCAGCCCAATTCTGGACAATTTTCGGCCCCTACGATGATCGGAGCTTTCCCGGTTCAAACCCCCAGTTGGCTCTTCCCTTTACCAGATATTTCTTCTTCTTAAAAAGTTTGGTATGTTCAAAATTGAGCCGGTTCAGCCACACGAGCATTAAATTGCTTCGGCTGACTTAAGGCTCAAAGAAATTAATTTAAAAAAATAAACAAAATATGATTTAAATATTAAAGAGAAATATTTTTCTTCATAATTTTATTCAACGCTGATTTTAATGGAAAATTAAAGCTAAAAATGAACTGATATACGGTATTGTACGGTTGACTGTAAAATAATACACTCTAGAGGCTAGAAGCGATCCCCCAAAAAATCAAATCTACCACCTCAACTTCAACCGATGGAGACGATATGCAGCGCTTTCCCAGATCCTTGACAGTCAGAAAGGGTGCGCGACTTTTATTATTACAAATATCGCTACCGCCGTACGTAAAATCCCAATTTGAGAAACAGTGAAGTTAATAGAACCTCTTGGAATGCTCTTAGATTTAGGAAGATTTTCCCTTCCAAGAAATTTACTAAGTAATGGTTTGTTAGCATTTTTTCAACGAATATTTAATAAGAACAATGTCATCTTTCGATAATAAATATTGTAATGAAAACGAAATTATAACCTAACCTGAGCTAAAAACGTAAAAGACGTTAAATTTACAGATTTAAAATCTGACTGAACTAACCTGCAGTCACACGACTTAACTGAACTCATTGCTGATGGTACGCTAACGTGGTTTACATTCCTCCCAATGCCGTTTTTTTTTATCCTCATCAAGTACGGCCCCAAATGTCTATTTAGTTCACGTTAATCAATCCATTGCTAAAAATCCGTTTTAGAATGTGGCGTCTACGAGAGTTTCTGTTGAATATTGGAAATTAATTTAATAGCATCCTGCTAATATTTACCATGCAACCAGGCAATAACTGTGACGTTTCATCTCTGTGTGTGCATGTACTAATTTTTAGTCGTTTGCTAATAATTACCATTAGATCAGAAAATCTAAGACCAATGGGGTAAATATTGATTTATGTTAATAGATCGCCGAAGAAAAATTATAAGATACTAGCCTAAATAATTATAAAGTGTGATGTTAAAATACGAAAACTTTTCCGGTTCAATTTTTGCGTTGATGCTGTTTCGTCTATAACTGTGCCGAGTCTCGCGAAACAGTGCGACAATAAGTTGCGCGAATGGAGATTTGCGCGTGGCTGTTGCAGGAGAAGCAGGAATGTACCTTTACGCGAAAATAAGTTAAATAGTTGGCCGATCGGCGCAAGAACTCGTCGGGTTGCTGGAGGTTATGAGAATCTGGCAGTATCTGCAACGGAGCGTCTGTCAATGTCAAAGTCCTAAACAGACTTGCTGCTTGCAGCCAGGCTAATGTGATAATATTAACCTCTTTCAGCAGCTATTGGATGTGGAGAAAGATCTGCACTATTCTAGACAATCTTTCTGCCCAACCAAAATCGAAGGTTGCACGGTTCGAATCTCCTTTACCATTCTTCACCTACAAAAATCTGGTTTACCTATGCTTAAATCGGACCGGTTCAGGAACTCACTTCGGCTGACCTAACGTTCAAAGTTATTCACTACTAAAAATAAAATTTGGTGCATATAAGTACATTGTAGTTTCCGAGAAAAGTTTTGGTCAATTATTGTAAAAATAATGATAAAAAAAAACCCGACCTATGGGGATAGGCCTACATTTTGCCTATGTAAATTTTGGTGCACCACAATAATAAGAATAAACTTCACTGAAAATAAAATACACCAGAAAACCCCGATATCTG
>JAHWFP010003720.1:117197-139769 GCA_023313725.1 Lithobius niger
GGGGGGGGGGGAGCTTGAAGCAAATTTTTTTAGGCGTTGATGCTATTTTGTTTACATTAAAGAATACTGTCAGTGTCATCATCATAAGGTCTTTCTTTCAAGTACTGGTACTCACCAAATTAAACAAATGCCAATTTCTCTCTGCTAAAATAAAATCTATTTTTTGGCATAAAAAATAATCAGTCTAAATATGTACGGTAATTCATCTTGTGCCTTATCCCCTCCAGCCTCCACGCAAACCGAAGAGTCCTCTGTCAAAAAAAGTGGATTATAAAAACTGAAAAATTGAAACTTTCGAAAATATGCAAGAAGGTGGGTCAAAAAATTTACCGCAGTGGGGTATTTTTTTACGGGGAGAGGACGGGAGTCACCCCTAGAAACGACTACGGCCTATCGTTCAATTATATAAAAAAAAATTGGTCTAATAAAAAGTTTTCTTTCCGTAACACTGAACGAAAAACGGTCGGTGGAAGAATTTTTTCACAAACAATGAACGCAGTTTTGTGGGTTTAAATAAGCAATATATTTGAAGTAACAAGTCGTGCTTCCTCCTCCCGCCACCTTTCATTACATAGGTGCAACATGGGTGCAACGAAGGAGCACTCTACGACGCTAATAATATACCCCTATGTTTCAATAGTAAGCAAGTCAGCATTAGTCAAGAAGAAATCTAGCTATTTCTTTATCCGTCTTTAATTTATTCTCGGAATTCAACTTCGACCACTTTTAATTATCGTTCTTTAGACTTACACGCAAAAATAGTTTCGTCGATCGCGTAACACTTTGGCCAAGGCCAAACAGAGATAGTGGCTGCATCATGGGGGAAATAGCCATTTGACAGTGGCTGCATGATTCCTCTCTACTGTAATGCTCGAGGAACGCAGCTTCTCAGTGTGCCTTTACTTTGGCAGGTTTCTTTCCCGATTCAATCGTCAGGCGTGCGATCGAATATAGTCCCTAATCGTTCATTCAGCGTTGGTTCGCTGCTCGGCCTGCTTTGGCGGGAATAAGCTAAACGGCGGGGGACTGCAAGAAAACATGAGAAAGATATAGGTAAATGCCACGTTTAACACTGAAATCGGGCTCGTCGACCACTTAATAATTGTTTGATGATTTCTTAAAAAACTACATCCGGTAGTGTATCGAGGAAATTTGATAAAAATGGCTAACGAAGTACTGTCCCTTTAAATGAAATGTGCTGTTTCAACGGCCTTTGTTCAAACTCTTCGGTATTGCGAGCGCTGATTGGTCCATTCACTGCACATGCCCCTTCGTCCGTTCACTAGTGGCGTCACGCGAAGCGAGTCAAGGTCTCATCCATTGGCGCTAGCAGGTGCGCGTCGCTTGTGGGCAGCCGGTTTGATGGCGGCGTACGAAGAATTTAGAGTGCGTTTTCAAAGATCGTGAGTATTGAGGAAATAAAGCAACTTTAAATTACTTGTACGGTAATAAAACACAAAAAAATTATTTAGGAAGTAGTAACAAGCGATGTGACGGAAGAAGATCCAGCGGATGTTATCATTCCGAGTACTGTAAGTTGAAACTTTGGTTAGCGCTGTTTACATAGTCGAACTTCAGGGATTTTTTTAATGATGAAAATGTAGGACGATGGTCCTAATTATATTTCTGCTCAATAATTTACTATATAAATATTACGTCTTCAAATTTGTATACTCCTAGACTGCTTAGCTTTTATATTACAATTTATTTTCTTGAGGCATGCAACTTATTCCCGGCAGCCATGTTTTGGCAATAACCACTTTCAGCAGGAAAATTGAAATGGCATCAGCCGCAAAAGGGTTTAGTTGCTACAACTAACGTTAAAGTGGCACTATCACCGATTGAAAGCAGACGGAATCTGACAACATCTAGCACTATGTAGTACTATCTAGCTCTTGTTTTCACCAAGCGAAGGAACGCATAACTGCAATTCTTTTTACGAACCAAACAACCCACGACATCCTTAAGTGAGTGAAAATTTGGTTCGTTCTCGTGCACCTGGTAGCTAGCTCTAAAGCTTAACAATATCAATGCTACTAGATGGCGCCATGTTATTTTCGTTCGCATTTCAATCGGTGATAGTGCCACTTTTACATTGCATAAAAATACTGCATTACATACTTAAAGGCGTAGTGGGCAAATTTATTTTTACTGAGCCAAAGAATTTACTAGAATTTGCATTGTACACTTGAACAGAATTTATTCTCATAATTTCCTTGTTATTTGCAGTGCAGATCCGAATGCGTGGAAAACGAAGATTTGCTGTGGCCGTTAGCCAGGTTATGACTCATCACAGAAACCTTATTGCATAGGGACCAATACTCGTTGTTCATTAAATATTTAAATAGTGTTGATTATGTTAAAAGCAATATTTTTAGTTTTTTATACCAAAGACTTTATTTGTACAAATGTTGGTAGATTTGTTAGTATTTATTTTGTAGACTCGTGTTTTAGGCAAGTTTTAGTTGTCAGCGATATTTCTACAAACAGTAGCAGGTTTTTCTTTTTGATTTTGTCTTTACAAAAGCATGATGTTGTTAGAAATAAAAGTGTTGCTGTTGTAATGCATATTTGCTTCAGCATGTCTTGTTTAATCTTTTGATACTTTTACTAGAGTATTTGACTTAATGCAGTATTGAACTACAGCGTGTCTGATAATTCAGATAAATTATCACAAACACACCAGGGTTTGTACAGTTGTTACTGGAAAGTACTTGGAAAAATGTTACACTGGAAAATGCTGAAATATATGTGATATTTATTTTTGGTACTAGAAAATGGAAAAAATCGTACTGTTTATTTGAAAGTTTTCAACACTGGCAGTACCAAGACGAACAGGATTAACACTCATTCTTCAGAATGATTGTTAATCCTGTTCGTCTTGGTACTGCCAGTACTAGAAAAATACTAGAATTTTTAACTCAAGCTAAACTAACTTTTCTCCAGCTATTAAAACAAACTTTGTCATTGTTTTGTAAAAAAAAGGTTTAGTTTTACAAGTTCTACTTCACTTATTTAAATTAGCGCCACTGTCAGTTTTCGTTTTCTAGCGATCTGTCTTTTCCCTAAAGATAGATCTGTCTTTTTCCTGTTTCAGGTAGCATTGTGCCCGTAGTTGCGATAGGCGTAATTTGACACAGAAAAATATCTGTTCCTATGTATTTTAAGTTTTCAATTCAACTGGAAGATGGTTAAAAGTGCATATTAAACTATACTGGAAAACTATTATAAAAATATACTGGAAAATACTTGAAAAAAATTTCCTGTGCTGTACGAACCCTGGCACATGCCTTAAGATGACTTCCCGTACTAAGCGAACAAAAGTCGCCAGAAAAATGCCCACTTTCATAACAAAAGACACACACACACACTGTCTAGCGAACTTTCGATAGTTAACTACTATCATCCTCAGGTCTTAAAGTTAGTTTGGACTCTGTTTACATCTCCATCTCTGTTGACATCTCCGTTATCGTCTGCCTGTTCGTTGCCATGCTCCAAACTTTGTGCATAGCCTCCGGATTTTTGCAGGCCCGCCAGGCGAGTCGCATGCTCCCGATATGTGTAGGCAGATCCGGTGAATTTGCAACGCGTAGTTCCTACTTAACTGCTTGGAATGTTTCCTGCCGATCAGATGTGAAACTCGCGGGTAGGAGGGGCCTTGAACTTTCATGAGTGGAATTCCTTGGCTTTCATGTTGTTCAATGGATTCAAAGCACCGGCGGTGTCTGTCTCTTATCATGTTGGACTTTATCAATGGACTGGTGTCATGCCACCTAATCATGTGATTTGTTTCCATGCAATGAAGCTGCGATGTCGTTATCTTTGACAGCATTTCGAACATTCCTCATGTGTTGTGCAAGCCTCGTTCTCACTCCTTTCCTTGTCTCCCCAATGTACACAGCATCACAGTCATTGTATGGAATTCTATACACTCCCTCACTGGTGTTAATAACAGACCCCATAGCTTTCGCGTCCCTGGATTTTTGTATCACACGCCCTTTGGGACATGCTTCTTCTTCCGATGAACGATTCTCTTACGAAGTCCGTCTACTTTCTTCAAGTAGGTCTTGATGCCATGCTGCCTCAGGACGCTTTGCACCAGCCCAGTCACTCCTTCCAGGTAAGTCAGCTTTACTCTCGGGGCTCCTTCATCGAACTTCCAACTCATTTAATACATTCTCGTCTTCGAGTCGGCCAGTCTTCTTCTTTTTCTCTTTTGCAACAATCAAAACCGCCTTCTTTCGTAGCCGATTCAAAAGTCCTGCCGGGTAGTCTAGCTCTAAGAACCTTCCTTTAGCAGCCTCCAAGTGAGGTTTAGCAATATGGAGGCTACTCGAGTTCCGCACTAACCTAACGAGCTCGTTCTGAGCAATAGTGCGCAATTGCTCCTTCGGGTGTCCCGAGTAATATGGAATGGCACGTCCAGTTGCCATGGGCTTAACATTCATCTGAAGAAGAAGGAAGTCCCACAAGGGTGAGACACAAAAATCCAGGGATGGGAGAGCTATGGGTGTCTGTTATTAACACCAGCAGTAGAGTGTACAGAATTCCATGCAATGACTGTGATGCTGTGTACATAGGAGAGGCAAGGAAAGGAGTGAGAACGAGGCTTGCAGAACACATGGGGAATGTTCGGAATGCTGTCAAAGATAACGGCATCGCAGTTCATTGCTTGGAGAGAAATCACAAGATTAGGTGGCATGACACCAGTACATTGATAAAGTCCAACACAGTATGAGACAGACACCTCCGGGGCCTTGAATCCATTACAATTGGCCAACATAAAAGCCAAATAATTCCACTTATGAACGTTCAAGGCCCCTCCTACCCATGAGTTTCACATCTGATCGGCAGGGAATATTCCAAGCAGTTAAGTAGGAGGTGGGAACCACACGTGGCAAATTCGCCGGATTGGTCTACACGAATCAGGAAGCTATGCAACTCACCTGGCGAGCCTGCAAAAATCTGGAGGCTATGCAATGCACAAAGTTTAGAGCATGGCAACGAACAAGCAGTCGACAAGAGATGTTAACAGAGATGGAGATGTAAACAGAGTACAAACTAACTTTAAGACCTGAGGAAGAGAGTAGTTAACTATCGAAAATTCGCTAGGCAGTGTGTGTGTGTTGTGAAAGTGAATGTTTTTCTGGTGACTTTTGTTCGATTTGTAATGGAGTTTCACAGTACGAAAATTCCCGTACTATTTGCTTTCTGAAAATTTGCAACAATCTCTTTTGCTCGAGAGACAGCAAACCGTGCAATCCATTCCGCAAGAAGGTACATGAAACTCTGTCGTGTAAACAACTCTTGTTTCTTACTATTTTTAAAGTAATTCCTGTTAGTTTACAGCTTAAATAGCTAAACCTAGAGAAACTCCACCACCAGATGGCATGCCTGCTCAGTGTTCACCTTCCATTCCTCTTCAAGCCATACCATCAATCCTCAACATTTTGCTCGGGCATCGTCTTAGTAGGGCGATGCTTTTAGTGCATCGGCAGTGTGTTAGGGTTGCTACGTTAAAATGTTCCAAATTTCCCAAAACTCGTTTGAAATCTTTTGAAGTCGCATAAGAAATCCCCACGTGTTAAACATCTTGGTTTTGTGACTACTGTATATGTTACAAAGGCCTCCTTGCCATAATTATCATTATGATACTTCTCCGTGTCACCAGTATTTAGGTTGGAAAGAGACGTGGTGGTTACACAGGAGTTGGCTCATCGCCATCATTTTCGATCGCCTTGCCATCTTGGCATGGTGCACAAAAAATGGACATAGTAGTCGTCAGTTGTTCCGATCGCCACGGCATAAAAAACCTGGTGTACAAAGTCAGTCTTTCACGACTACAATCCTATAAGTCGCCCATGTATGACGACTATGAAGTCAGTGCTGCATGTCAACGTTCCTGGTCGCTATTAAGAAATGACAAGGTGTCTGTATCAAAGATTACATCTAAGTCGCCAGCAGTTGGATATGGGCGTATGATCAAATGTGTGTCTAAATCTTATCAATCAACTCTCCCAGCGGTGACAGGTTTCAGAAATCCAGATCGACATATTGTATGGATAATGATGCCAATAAATCGGGGAACAGCAGCAACAGTCACTTGGAACAATATACTGGCCGTTTGTCCAAACGAGGGTTCATCAGTACAGTTTTTGGTCAAAATCAAGTGTTCATCATGAAATCTCATCGGGTTATCAATTGGAAGTGAACTAAAATTGCGATCCCCTTCCCCTCCAAAAGATTCCAGAAGATCAGTTTCTTTCTTTCACTAGACACAGCTAGGATGACGATCGTATTCGGATGATGTTTTCGAAGAAGGTTCATCTTTTCCGCTTTGGAGGGAAATTGCGTGCGGGAATTTGAATTTGCAATCATTACCTTCTTCGTAACGTCTTTTGTTAGGAGCCCCCACCGTCAATTATTAATTCTGCCAATCTCCCAAAGGACACATTTCCTAATATGGACGCAAACGGCCTGAACCTTTCACTTTCCATATTCTCAGGCGATGTTTCGGCATTTGTTGGATTTGGAGAGATTAACAAGAAGGAATGAGCTGCCCGCTTTCTGTGAATACTCAACTTCCCCTCATGACCCAAAGAAGAGAAATATTTTCTTCAAGTTTGCAAGCCTGCATGCTCCTCCTTGGAGATCTCTACAACACTTACCAATGGCGGAATATTTACCTAATAAAATGAACATAGAATTGGACTCAAATCTTCCGACTTCAAATTTAGTTAACATTCCCCTGAATCAACTCGACTACGAGCAGTTAATGAGATAGTCAACAAGCTGGATGCAGATCTTGCGTATTGGTCATGTACTGCAGCGCTAAGGGCTTTCATGGTAGAACCAATGGCTACGGGACGAGTCTATGCGTGAAAACAGCATAAAGATTCCTTTAAGTGGGGTTTGCGAGCTTTGTTAAACATCACATACAGGCATCAGGACGCATTTCTGGAGTCGGCCACTAAATATTCCTTTGGATGTCGTAGGGTGTTTATGCATCCATCCTATCCATTCATCATCAGAGCTGTTCAATGGCCAGTTACTAGAACTAGCACTGGATTTGAGAGACAATGTAAAACATCTACAGAAACCTGCTTCGTCCAAACGGTCATCCAAGTACGCAGTAGGGCCGTTTACGAAGACTAGTTATAAGGAGCAGCCAGCAAACAATCAACCGTCATGACCCCAAGCAAAGGACATTAAAAGAGGTGGTCAAGTTGAGATAAGAACAAACACAAGGGTTGCCAGAAGTTCCATCTCGGGCCAAGAAGGATCATTCCCGTTTCGTGTATGCGATGGCCGTTTCTTTCTGATAGGTAGAGGGGTTTTCGGGGAAGGGACAGGGTTATCCTATCCTTGAGTTTACGCTTCACAGTGCTGCTGATGTCACCATTTCAGACTTCAGAGAAGACTACACAGATCACAGGTCATCCTGCTCTTATTCACCAATGGATTGGAGGGGGTGGTAGGGACAGACGGCAGCATCATTTCGCTGATCAGGAACAAATCGTCAGATCCGTATTCAAAACTGCTGCGTTCCTCCGTTCATATCATTCCTGTCGTCGTGTTCCCCCCCCCCCCCCCCCTTCCTCCTCCCCCAGGATTCGCCACATGCTTTAGAACCGGGCACTGGAAAAGGAAGTAGTGAAATTGTTCGAGAAAAGGGCAATTTAATCTTCCGTAACTGACATTACCTGATTTTACAGTCCCGCTCTGGAAGTCCCTAAAATGAAGAGGCGTTCGGTTGATGTTCAACTTTTGACGACTCAGCTGTTTTAGTTAGACGGCTCATTTCAAGATGGAGACTTTACATGGAGGCACTTCAAACCGGAGAGTTCAACGTTCCGAAGAAACCCCACGCCCGATTGTCATCAAGGCCCTTGGCCTGGTGATGGACTGAACGAGTGGTAAAGAGGTACAGTACCCAGTTCGGGTCTTACAAGCCTACCTGGAATACACAAACCGCCCGTCGACTACCACTTTAAGACAGGATTACTCCTCGGACCCCTCCTTTCCTCTACGTGATATGAACTCGGTGACCCCATCCCCTTCGAAGGGCGGTCATCCGGCAAGCCTAAGACATAATTCCAAACCACTAGACCTCCCTTCCGCCCGTCAGTGCGAGTAAACAAATTGAAAGCTTTAGCTTCGTCCTGGGTATTCGCAGTTGTTGTGCCTTTGTGCGAATTCATGTCGGCCTGTACTATCTTAGAGTTATCAGTGGAGCTGTAGGTTGTTCGGATAAAAAGAACAAATGATTGAGCAGTTCAGTGGGAAAAAAAAGTGAATCTCCCTGCTGCCCAATGAAGTGAAGAAGCTGACAAGTTGCTTCAGGTGGGTACATTCATATTGTAAGAATAGGCATTAAGATTGCAGGTATCATCTGTGCAGTTTAGTTGGAAGTGAAAACGTTATTTTACAGATAAAATTAGTTTTTACTTGTCTATACTACTTGTCTTTAGGGTAAATCCACCAACTGTCCCTTCTCTCGCTGAACATAATTGTCTACAAATAATTGTGAGGGATGGGTGACAGCTAGGACAATATATGGTAAACTACATTTGCCGGATAAACAGATTCACGATTTACGGCGTAGTCAGCCAGACGTGATACTTCAGCTTTGAAACTATGGGATGGCAGCTGCCATTAAAATGAAACATGGTGTGCAAATTCAGTTGCCGTAACTCAAAAATGGAGGAATTTAAGTCTACGAGTAGGATAAAATATGCACAGTGACAGTTAAACTGTGATACTATTTGCGAAATTTATCCAAGCACAGGCAAAAGTTTGAACTAATTTTCCAATAGCTGTTCGATGTTATAAATTTATGTTTGCATCGTTTTTAAGATATACGGTGTTTTTATGTTTGTGGCAACCTGCCCAATATATGTCTTGCCTCGTCGCACGCCATAGGAGTGATTGCGACAGAAATGACGAATTGTGTGTATCTTGCGAATCTCATTCAGGTGAGAGCAGAGGTGAGAACGGTGTGCGCCATAAGCACCACCATGTTTCTTCTGTTTTTAAGATAATTGTTGTAATCCGAAATTGATGTTATGTGTTACAATAATTTTGTAAATAAAATAGATAAATAGATTGTAGGTATGGCCTATCGCGAAGCTCATTCAGATGAGAACAGGATGTTAGCTGGCGTCTTGTTGGGTTACCTGCATCAGCTAAGGGCCAGAAGGAATGGAGATTGCAAAGGTGTGGAATGCATTGTTTCTACGACCCGTTAGTGCCAGGCCTGCTGGGAAATGAGCAGGGGCGCCATCCGGTGGACAGTTAACGAAGCTTTTTAAAGTGAATTAAGGTTTTGAGCATTGAGCATAAATATAAACAATATTTAGCCTATAACTAATGGCATGGGTAAGTAT
This sequence comes from Lithobius niger, assembly GCA_023313725.1. Classification (NCBI taxonomy): domain Eukaryota; kingdom Metazoa; phylum Arthropoda; class Chilopoda; order Lithobiomorpha; family Lithobiidae; genus Lithobius; species Lithobius niger. The sequence goes on from JAHWFP010003720.1 coordinate 126,584, forward strand.
TTTTAGGATAAGTAAAAACTAATTTTATCTTTAAAATAACAATTTCCTGAGATTTCCCATTTAGAAAAACCCTGTTCTCCTACCGGGAATGGATATTTTGCTAAACCTGTTGCAATTTCTGGTTCGGATTCCGACATTTCTTCAGTACTCAAGTAGAAAAAGCGCCGGAAGAAATCTATGAAAAATAAAAAGAAGCTTTTCTCTAAACACAGGTTTAAACATTGCTATAAAATGAAAAGGAGTCCCGGTCAGTAGGTAAACGGGAAGTCCTAGGTTCGAATCCCAGTCGGGGTAGTTGTCTTTTCTTTCTTTCTCAGATTAGTGTGTCGTGTATTCTCACAAGGCCAGTCTTTAATGCAAACTGCTTGCTTCGTTGAAAAGAAGTCGTTTTCATCCAAAATTGAGTCCACTTCGCTTGTTATTAAGATCCCTTCCCGTTGTTATGAGTTCCCTTCAGCCCATGCGGCTCCTTTTCATTTTCTGCCCAAGCCTCGCGTCGTTCCTTTGCCGTTGCGGGATGATGCCGCCCTGAGTCGTTTATCTCCCGCAATTGAACGCAAGTCTCGATCAAGGTTCTGGTCACGCTAACATCCCAAACCGGGTGACAAAACGCCAGCCCGTCTTTCTCATCATCGGAATCTTTTGCCTTGTCATTCTCTCTTTCAAGGAAGGTCCTTGACAGCCTTGGACTTAACGCTGCACTTGATCCAGCCTGCCATCACTTGATTATTATCTGGTCGTCACTCCTTTCTGCGTAGGCCTTCAAGACTCCCTTTGCCCTGTGTGGAGTACCGCCTATATCCATCGCCGTTTGCCCAGACTGGGCCCATCATCGGATGTTCTACTTCGCAGCCTGTGCCGTATGAAGTTTCCAGAGCCCAGCATGCTGGAAGTAGGTAATGATATTGAACAATGTGATTTATCTAAAGACATTGATAAACAGGATTGCTGATATTAACAGTGAAGATGATGACAATGCTTCCACCACTTCCGACAGTGGAGAGAAGGCTTTAATTTAAATACCAGATAGACATCATCGAGCCTCTTGTGGTAGCTAATGTTCTTAAGAAATTTACCCCTTCAATGATGAAAACTTTATTCCCGACTCGGCACCCCTTGAATTCGGTACTAATTTGGAGACCCTGGTCATCTTGTACCTTGAGTTCGAGCCCTCGAGAATGCACAGCAAATGGGAATTAAGGATGCTTCCCATGCTGATCTCCTTTACACAGCTGCAGGGGCTGTTTGGATGAAACTACGGATCCATCTTGCACCACTGAAGACGCTTGAAGATGCCTCAATTCTTCCAAAGAAAGGAGCCGAGTGTTAAGCTTGAAGCACTCCACTGGCAAACCCGAGGAGTGGTCAATTCTGTGTTACACCATCGAAATGCTGTTCTCACCTCGGCTTCTGGATTTCACCAGACCAAGCTCCAAGAGCTTCGCACTATCCCTTTCCACGAGGCCACCACCCGCTTCAAAGGTGAAATTTTGAAACTCGCCCATTAGGCTGGGTGCAGAATTCCAGCAAGCTCCAGCACCTCAAGCTCAGCAAAAGCAGAACAGCAGCCTCAGCAGCAGAAAGGAAAATGGAACCACTTTAAAGACCACTTTTTCATGGGTCTTTCTGCGGTAGGAAGACGAAACCGGCGCCAAGGCGGCAGGATGTCTGAGAAAAAAATTCCTCCTCGAAGCAAGTCCCCTGCGAAGACAGGAAGAAGTGACTGTTATTGACGTCCAAGATTTCACAGTGCGACTAGAAGTCGTCTGTCTTCGGTTGGCGGCCACCTGCAACTACATGTAGAAGCGTGGAGTGAGACTACGCACGACCCGTGGCTCTTGTCCGCAGTGTAGCATGGCTACCAACTGACCTTTCCCCATCTTCCAAATCTCTGCCATGGAACTTTGCCACACTTTCAACACCAGATCTTATCCAAGATGTAAAAGCCCTCATCCTGAAGAATATAGTTGAGATTTGTCAGAACTGGTCTCAACCCAGATTTTACAGCCGCATATTTCTAGTCCCGACAAGAAGGAATCATTTAATGATGGACGTTTCATGATGGAGACTCTGAATTCCATTCGCAACTTGGTCAAGCCCAGGGAGTATACGCTGTCCATCGACCTGGGGGACACGTATCTCCACATCACGCTCCTCCTAGACGTGTATCATCTCTTCCATTTCATCCTGAAAAGAAAAATTTAACACTTCAAGGCTCTTCCCTTTGGACTGACAAAGGCCCAGAGAGGAGCTGAACCAGGGCTCCCACGCCTTAATCGAATTTTATGACAAAACGGATCCAAATTTTATGACATTTTTATGACAAATAGACATCTTGTTTTCATTTGTAATCCACTTAACGACAATTTTTAACCCACTCTTTTGTTTTTAACACTTGGCGTTTGAGGAAGATGGGTGGTTGGGTAAAATGAAAATGCGACCTACAATTTTTTATGACACCCTCAAAGGTCCTGAAAAAAATCTTGACACTTCCCTCTCCATTACAATTAAGGTCCAAAATAACCTGGCCCACCCCCTCACACCAAAATAGCGTTTCTCATTAGGATACTCAGGCTGTCAGCGGATGTTAAAATCCTATAACAAAATTAAATAAATTTTAGTCCAGACTGAGTGTTTGAAAATGCACCACATTTTCAATGAAGGGAAAGTCCGATTCAACACATAGTCTTGAAAACATTCAAAGATGTAGTTTTTTTTAAACCTTCCGTACTTCTTTTTAGAAGACAGATGTTAGTCTTCTAACCTTGCGAACATTACTGGGGTGACAGGGCATCTTTAGAAATCTTGACACAAACAAAAGTTTATGACATTTCATTATTATCCAAAAATTTATGAGTTTTATGACAAGTTGGAGCCCTGCTGAACGTCGATCACCAAACCGATTCTTGCGATTTCATTCCGGAGGCATCAGGACATACCCCTATTAAGACGATTGGCTTCTCTGGAACAAAGACTCCATGAAAATCTCACAGATCTCCAAACCACATCGGTCCTCCTCTTCAAGCTGGGCTTTGAAATTAATCTGAAGTAGTCCTACTAGGAACCCGTGAAAGTTTTCATCTTCCATGGAGCTTGCTTCGATGTGGAGGATTTCACCATTCGCCCATCTCAGGAGTGGATTCCATCTCTCAAGGAAGGTGTCATCAATCTGGTAGTCCACCACAACTTCTCCAGGAGATCGCTATGCTGGATCATCAGTTTTCACCATTCACCCGTCTCTGGAGAGTATTTTATCTATCAAGAAAGGTGTCATCAATCTGTTAGACCGCCACAACTTCTCCATGAGATCCCTTGAAAGTCTCTTCGATGCTGCGGCAGATCTCGTCCCTTATGGCAGGTGAAGAATTGGCCCCATGCATTAGGAAAAGAAGGACCTGTGGAATCCAGGACCCAACCCGTATCAAGACAGGATTTGGATGTCCCAAGATTTCATGATGCCAGACATCGTGTGGTGGTGCGCCCACACAAATACTGCTGCAGGAGTCCCCATCAGAGAAGAGGAACATTCGGAGATTCTCATTGCAGATATGCCCTACACTGGATGGGGTGCCCATACCAACGTCGCGACTACTGCTGGAGTGTGGACTCAAGAGGAATGCAAACTCCACATCAACATTGTGGAGTTGCAGCAATCTACCATGCCATGCGTCATTTTCAAGATATCTTAAAAAGAAAGACTATTCATGTGCACAGCGACAACACACTGCTGTTGCGCACTTGAACAAGGGAGGAGGAACCCACTCGGTGAATCTCCACCAACCGGTTCACCAGATAAAAATAACGTCTCTTCACATTCCAGGGAGCCGGAGTGTTCTAGCAGACTAGCTGCCCCATCCAGGCACATTCCCAGCAACGGAGTGGACACAAAACTAAAAACCTCGTTGTGCAAGTGGATCTTTGCCCTTTGGGGAACACCGATGAGTGACCACTTCGCCACAAACTCCAATCACTGATTCCTAAATTACACGAGTCACATCCCGGATCCTCAAGCATGGGTGACGAATGCTTTGACAGTATCGTGGCTTCACATGTTCACATTCATCTTCCCTCCTTACATCCTGCTACTACTAATCCAGGAGAAGATAGCTAAGATACAAGGAACCTTTGTTATCATCGTTCCAGATTGGCCAGCCCAACCATGGTTTGTCCCTCTTCTAGAACTGCTAGTGGATTACCCAAGAAGAGCATCCCTAGAATGGGATCTTCTCACTCAGAAGAAAGGAAGGATTGTCCACGAGCACCTTCAGTCCTAAAACTTCACGCCTGGCTACTATCATCCAGCTCCTCCAGGCAGACAGCCTTTCAGAACAAGTTGCCAACCGCATCGTCTTCTGTCTCCAAGGGTCCACATGCAAGATCTACCAAGGCAAGTGGTTTCGGTGGCATCATTTAAGCTGTGGAAACAAGACTTATCCCTCGGCTCCAACTCTTAGCTCAGTATGACCTTCCTGAACCACTTAAACTCTCTATTCTCTCCTGGGATGAACATATCCGCCATCAAGATTTTTCGTTAGGCCATAAACTCTGTTCTCAAAGTGGCTGTACACACATAACCAGTCTTACCAAAGCCGTCTGTGTAGAAGACCTGTCACAAGAAAGCTTTTTCTGAAATGGGACCTTTACTTGGTGCTAACAAGAATCCATAAGGACCCCTGGAAGCCAGTGGGTCAAACTTCGTTTGGACTTCAAACCCGAAAACTGTCTTCCAGCTCCGTTTGGCTTCTGGAAAATGCTGCAGTGAGCTTCTGTCCCTCCACGTTGATGACGCTTTCCTACGCTTCGGATCAAATTACGACTCTCACACTCCTGCCTCGAGCGTGCTTTAGAATGCTTCGAGCGTCCACGGAAGCATCAGAGTCCTTCACAATTCCAGCGCTCTGTCCTCTTACAATGAAGAGAGAGACTGCAGTGCCCCGTTAAGAGTACTGCGCTTCTACCTCAATGCTACCAAAGATCGGAAGTTGAGATAAAAGGCCTAACGGTCTTATTCCTTCCTTATCTGGTAGTGGAGAAGCTACATCATTATTGAATGCTTCCTGGATCCACTCTGTCATTGATTCGCCTATAAGAAATCGCATGAATCCACCACATCGGAAAACAACAGAAAAACAGCTCACAAGATTCAAGCCCTCTCCGCGATCTTGGGCTGCCTAAAACCAACATCCATAGAAGAACTCCTTCAGGCTGCCTAATGGAAGTGTCAGACCACCTTAACGTAACACTATCTTCCAGACATGACCTCCCAAGCAGCTGCTTTGTCTTCACTTGGACTATTCAAATTGAACCACAAGATTCAAGGCATCTACCAACTAACCCAGGAGGCGATAATGGCAACTGCCCACCATCCAGTTTGTCAAGCCTGTAGCATGCAAAAATTTAATTCACGCCAGTATTTTGGGCTAAAAAGTTATTTTCCATTCCCCAGCATTTGTGAAACTTTTGTTTCTATATGCAGTTCAGTGTACATTACCTGTTAATTTTAGCATGTCTTTCCCGAATGCTGTATGTCCCTACAGGTTTTTAGGTTGAACAGATCCGTCCAGCTGCATGACCCAAGTGCGCATACGCGGGCGCAGTCCTCCCTCTAAAAGTAATGAGTCATGGCTTGAAGCAGTCTTTTTTCCTGTAGCGCTCTACTGTGTGGGCATGCTTTTGTTTTTCCTGTCATCTTTCATTTTCATCGATTCAACAGCTACTTGAAGACTCTTTCGTCCAATCGCAAGACCGAAAGGAACTCCAAGGGACCAGTTGCCCAAGAAGACCTCTCCTTCTCCATCACCATCGGCCTCATCATCTCTTTCGGATGCACCGCCTTTGCCACGCCCGACGTCCTGTTGCGACCTCCGACTCACCAATCCATTGCAGTCAACCCTGGAAGCAGTCTTTCGCCCTCTGGAAATCAATGGTTTGGCACAAATCCATGCCGATGGCTTCGAGGACAAGCTCTCCAGTCACCACTTCTTTCGGCCTTTCGTCCCACTCTACTTACCACTCTCACAGCACGCCTTCAGGACGCCTCTCGCTGCCTTCGGACCAGCCTCTTTCCGCTTCACAAGTTCATGCTTTAATGGACAGAGCAATCGGGACTTCAAATACAAGAAGTGTCTTCCTCAACCTGCACCACCCGCTTCGTCTTACAATGAATCCTACACTCTTGACTGAGTCACATCCTCATCAGTCAATTCTTCACACAAATGCCACCAATCTCCTGTATGGGTCACTTCAAAATGGCGTCGCTCTCATCGTCCAGCTAGCTTTCGGCTTCGTCAGCATCCAATCCCGTCTTTCACCGACCATCAACTCCACCTTCCTGTCCTGGACTCGGCCATCGCTCGCCTTCCGCTGGAAACCAACGTTCTGGGGCTGTCGCCCCCGACACCGGCAGTTACTTGGACACGACATCCGCACTATACTCTGACCGCCAAAACTCAAGATCGTTCGTCCGAACACTCAAGTCGCCAAAGCCAGCACAAAGACTTACATCATGCCCATTTTGATGAACACTTGGATGACGACCAGGACACATCCGGCATTCCGCTTTTGGAACTCCTAAAAACTGTCAAAGACGTCGTCCCGGACTGTTTTCTGTACAAACCTTCCTCAAGAGACGTAGAACCGGTCAAAAACAGAGAGCTTTTCACTGGGTTTAGTTTCGGCCTTCGTGACCGTAACATCAAATGACTTGCTGTTTTAGGCCAATCAAAAACTCTCTACTGACAACACTCCTTCGCACCGGCTGATTACTCTCGGTAAAGACGAACCTTTGGATCTCGACAAGGACCCTCCTCCTTCCCGACCCGGCCGAGAAATATGGTTCTTTTGGTGAAGGCTCAGCAAACCCCTGCTACTTCGAAACCTCCCCCAATCGGAGTTCCTAACTGCCGACGCAAGTCGAAGTACCCTCAGCCGTCTTAAAATACAACGACAAAATCCTTCGTCTCGGCCTTTGTGCCACATCGTAAGCTGACATTTTAAGCACTGCCATCATGCACTTTGTGAAAAAGTCTTAACGGAATCAAGTTGACACGAGGCAAAACATCTCTACTTCCTCATTGACCAGCTCTTTAAGAAAGCTTCTTTCGCCACTTATCACATCAACTGGCTGACAAAAGCCCTATTCAACTCATCTCTCCTCCTTCCAGAAGTTGCCTTGAATTAGGTGCACAACCTCAATGATTCCACAAAACATGAACTACGGAACCAACCCATCCATGAAGTAGACACACTCTTTCAGGGACTCATTCCAAAACTCGCCCCCCATTTAGACGACACAAAGTAAAACTGTAGTCATCCGAACACTAACCAGTCCTTTCATGGCGAATCTTCAAACCGCGGCAGATGAGGACCAAACAACAGCAGCTCAACCCCCAATTGCCGCAGCAACCAGTGACCCCAGCTTTCGAGCTTCCCTGTTGGGGAACGCCTTTGCCACTTCCTCCCGGCTTGGAAACATCTGACATCAAATCAACTCATCCTTTCAATTATCAGCCACGGCTTTCGTCCCACTTTTCAGCCAAACCCACACGAACCTCACCACCTCCTTGGAAGTTGGCTTCACCAGTTTTTCCCAATCTTTCGTCCAAAGTTCAGGCTCTCCTCACCAAAGGCACCATTATCGAAAGTCCAAAACCCTATGGATTGGCAAGGGTTCTGCAGCTCGATCTTTCTTTAACCAAAAAGTAAGGTGGTGAAAGACTCATCTTCAACCTAAAATCCTTACACAGGATAATGGAAAACAACATTTCAAAATGGAAACCCTCGACACTATTCAGCAATCACTCAAGCGAAAAGTCTGGGTAATTTCCCTGGACTTGGAAGATGCATATCTTCCGCATCAGTACATCATCTCTTATGCTCCATGTACGACAACAAAGTCTACGAATTCCTATGTCTGCTTTTCGGATTAAACGTCGCACCCAGGATCTTCACCCTTTTACTCAAACCTATCGTGGCTCATCTTAACCAAGAACAAATCGCAGCAAGTGCATACCTAGACGACTGGTTGGTAAACGATCAAAATCTATCCCAACTCATCCACAACCAAGATCTCACCACAATTCTCCTCAATCAACTCGGTCTCAGGCGGCAACGGGTCGTCCTTCGTGGTTCCTCCGCTCCTTGGCTTCATGTTACCTCTGGTGTTCATCAAGGTTCCGTTCTTGGTCCCCTCCTGTTCAATATTTTCATCCCTGACTTACCTTCTGTTATTCGTTCTCCTAATGCCTGCTATGCTGATGACTTACAAATCTTCTCTGACTCTGTTTCCTGCAAATTACTTCAAGAAGACATCCAACGTGTTGCGCACTGGGCCTCTACCAATACCCTTCGTTTTCATATTGATAAATGTCATGTCCTTTACCTTGCGAATAATAATCCTCACTTTCCTTACTATCTTTCTGGCAAACCTATCACTCCTGTTACTAATCATCCTGACCTTGAGATCCTTATTGATAATGCTCTAAATTTCAATCTTCACACTGAAAAGTCTTTCGTAAAGCCCATTTTGTACTGAAACGTTACTTCATCTTTACACCTTCCCTGTTTGCTATTTTATATAAAACCTTTCTCCTCCCCGTCTTTGGTTACTGCTCCCAAATTTGTCGCCCCTACAACCTTTACTCACTTAATTGTCTCGAAAACTGCCAACGTCGCCTTACCAAATGGTGTAACACTATTCGTTCCTTACCTTATTCCGATCGCCTACGTAAACCTGGGCTTTCCTCCATTCATGATCGTTTTCATCGTGGTGACATGATACTTACCTACCAACTTATTCACAATCTTCTTGATGTGGACCCTCTTCTTTCCCTCATTCCAAATGTCAACTTCACTCGTGGCCACCCACTCTGTTTTTCTGGCAAGGTATCTCGGACTAAACTGCGCTTTCACTTTTTCACGGAAAGGGCTGTTCAACTCTGGAACTCCCTCCCTCAATCTGTTGTTTGCGCTCCTTCACTCAACGCTTTCAAATCACGCTATGACGCTCTAGTTGCTTAACTTCTTTGAGTTTTTTTTTTTGGTTGGGGGGGGGAGGGGGGTTGCTTCGTGCACCGTCAATCTCTATTTCTATTTCAGCATAAACCTGAAAAAAATCACTACTTCATCTTCCTAGGAGTCTCATTCAACCTTGCATCTACAACCGTTATGCCTTCACAAGCCAGGATAAAAGACATCATAACTCATATCAGGGAATTTTACCAAAAGCCATTTCACTCCCTCACAGAACTCATTTCCCTCATAGGGAAAATGGAGTCCATGGCCAATCTTGTCCCCTATGGCAGATGGATGACCAAACCCTTCCACCAGTTCCACATCGAGACTTCGGGAAAGCTACATCTACACAGCAACACCTTACACCCCACAGACGACAGCTTCCCGCATGAAACGCTGCTGTGGCGGTGTGACGTTAAGACCCTCTCAAGGTCAGTTCCCCTTCACGAGCCCCCACCAGATCTCCTCTTCACCGATGCCACCCTGGAAGGGTAGGGAGCTCACATAGCTGACCACGAAGCCTCAGGCACATGGACATCCTTCGACCAGGACCACATAAACATTTTTGAATTAAAGGACGTCCTCAACGCACTACACCACTTCGGTCACCTTGTCTCAAGTAAAGTTGTTCAAATTCAGGCAGACAACACAACAGCAATTGCTTACATTCGGAAGGAAGGGAGAACAAGAACCCGTCAACTCCAAGACATCACTTCAGCGATGTTTCTACTTTGCATTCAACTCAAAACCACAATCCTTCCCCTTTACATTCCAGGTAATCGGAACTTCATTCTGGTCTCTATCTCGCCAAAAACCTCCATCAGGAGAGTGGACCCTGAAAAAATCCATTTGTGAATCTCTCATGAGGCACTCCGATGCCAGACCTGTTTGCCATGAGGCGTAATGCCAGATTTAGCCTCTTCATTAGTCCAATTCTCGAAGATCAAGCATGGGCAGTGGATGCACTAACCTTTTCTTGGCAGAACCTCTACTGATATCTCTTCAGGTCCTCCAGAAGATCGAATCATCACAGGGAATCGTCGTATTAATAGTTCCGAACTGGCCGTCAGTAGCATGGTTCGAAATCAACTTCTAAATCTTCTAATCGACAATCCATGAAGCCTTCCAAATGTTCCAGATCAACTGTTGTAAAGCAAAGGAACCCTTCTCCACCCAAACCTCAACACTCTGCACTTGCATGGGTGGCTACTTTTGCCAAACTCATCCAAAAGACTGGAATTCTTGAAGAACAAGCCATCAAAATTGCAAGTAAAGCCATAAGACAATCTACTAACAACATTAACGACAGTCACTGGAAAAGATGGTTTCGTTGGTGTAATGGAGGAAAGTTAATCCAATCGACCCCCACCCGAACTCGTAGTCTTCTTCACGGACAGCTTAAAAGGATCCACAATCCTTGTTTACCGCTCAGCTGTGAACTCAGTCTTCAAAACTGCAGGTAAATCTCACCACCTCGCTCATCAAATCCTTCGAAATTGAACGCCCCACTGTCCGCAGACTTTTTTCTGATTGGGACCTTTCAATCGTGTTGGATTCTCTGATGAAATCGCCTTAACAGCAGCACTAACGTTCTCATCCGCAAGACGGTGCTCTTGGTCACCCTGGTAGCAAGCTTATGTTGCAGCGAAGTTCAAGCCTTGTCCATCGACCCAGCTTACTGCTTCTTTTACCCAAATTTCACTGCTGTTCATCTTCTCCCAAGATCGACCTTCCATGAGAAATCCCAGAAGCCTTGCGAACCTTCAAAGCCGATCATCATTCCAGTGCTTTCAAACATAAGCGGCAGAAATGAACCTGAACCTCTCCACTGTCCAGTACGGGCACCAACTCTTCCTTCCCTACAGACTTTGGTGCAACATCGCCAGAATGCTTGCAACGTAGATCAAGTCGGTCATCTTACACGTACCAACAGCAACATCAGTCGTTGCACACGAACTGAGGGGGCATCTCAAAATCGTGGGCTTTCCACAACAACATCCCGGTTGGGGCCCATCGTCGCTGCCAGATGTGTTATCAACACCCATTCAGCATTATGAAGCAGAAGCAAGACCCTCATCTCTAAACAAACAGCATTTTTCAGGGCCACCACATCCTAAGAAAGAGGACCAAATCTTCTGTTTTTCTTGAAGTGTGACGTTTGTAACTTTGGGGGAAGGGGGAAGGTGACCAGCTCGTAATCCTAGGGAACCCGTGAAGGCGGTGCCCACCATCAGTTTTGACGAGGTCTACTGTTAATGCTAAAATTAACAGGTAATGTAAATTTCGGAACGGCACATAGAAACAGGTAATTGCTGGCCTCTCGGGGCTGGGCCCGCTAAATTTTGTTTATATTGCCTAATAGGAAAAGTACATTACCTGTGCCCACCCTACTTTTCCTCTCGAGTCACCACCTTGACATATCGAGAGTAAAAGGTGGCTGGCAGCCGCGACTCGTTGCTTTTATATATAGAGGAGTGCGCCCGCGGTGTACGCAGCTGGACGGATCTATTCAACCTAAAAAAGTCTAGGGAAAAGACATGCTAAAATTAACAGGTAATGTATACACATTACCTGTAACAAAATTTCGCCAGCCCAGCCCCTAGGAGCCGACAATTTCCTGGTTTTATCCCTAAAATACCTACCGAATTACCCACCCCGACTTCCCTCACTGTTGCCACTGACAGGGCACTTGAACAATGAAGATGTCCACCGTTCAACAGTTTTGCAGTGCTTGGAACCGGCTAAAAGAAGGGTATATGTTGGTGTTATGGATACTTGATTTTAAACTGTGTCAGGAATATTCGTTTTACGTAGACAGTAACGCTATAATTTAATTGGGTGGGTATTCTGGATAGCTAAGCAGTCTAGGATTCGTCAAGGGGAGAGATCTCTCGGAACCCTGTTATAGCTCCACTTTTAGCAAATCTTGCGGTCTGATCATTATTTATCGTGGGAAGGTTTCGGAGGAAATATGGGGACCAAGGGTTATTTGAGACCTCTTGAGGGGAAGGCCCTGTTGGGCATGGAGGTTGGGGGGGGGGGGTGCAGAGGAAAAGTACAATTCTAACCCTCAAGAATGGCAATTTCAGCATTGTAAATATCTTACGGTAGCTTTATAGTAGCTTCTGAGGGCCCTAATCACAAAAATATTACGTTGTTTTAAGCTGTTAACGTCAATGCTAATTTTGAGCTGTAGGGATTGACCCGCATCCAGGGCCCCCATATCAAATTTTAGGGCCTGGGACTAACTACAATGGTGCCCCTCCTCATATCTCCCGACTGAAAAAATGTACAGTGTAAAATATTCGTCGGCCACTATTGTACCGTACTAGAGTTGGTTCATTATTTAATCTGAGCTGCTTACGTTTATAGGGTTTCTCTGCCTAACAGGTTTGCACTACAGTGCTCCTGCTCTGTCCTTGCCGTTGGATTGGATTTTGTTTGTTGGGAGTATTAAAAAAAATTTATAATATGCACAAATCGAACACGTTATTGCAGTCCTAATAACTTATAATGGGGGGGGGGGATGTTTCAGGCCCCCTGATTGACGAGGCCTGGGAACCACGGGTCCAGGGTTTGAGTCCCTCTTCGGGCGCCAAAGTGTAAGGATTGACCCGGGACAAGCTGGAACGTGTCCAGAGACGTGCCACTAAACTTGTTGTGGGACTCAAAAACGCGTCCTACCCCGACCGGCTTGCTGCCCTCAAGCTCCCAACACTGAATTACCGTCGTATCAGAGGTGATCTGATTTTCACTTACAAGATCCTCAATGGTGAAGATCCTGCGGCCAAGGAATGGTTCACCCTCTCTGCGAGCTCTGCCACTCGGAACAATGGGGCAAAACTCTTTAAGAAGTGATGCAACACGTCCCTTCGCCAAAACACACTTCCTTTCCGTGTGGTTAACACCTGGAACGAACTGCCTCAACACACCATTGAAGCAACATCGGTTCTGCAGTTCAAACAGAGACTGGATACCGTGCTCCCTTCCATCATCGCCCCCTACAGTTATAAAAACTGGTAGCTTTGTGGGTACCCTGGTGTAAAAAACTCTTTTTGCTTGCTGCTGAATTTTTTTTTTTCATATTCATAACCCATTAAGTCTCCAGCATAGAGCTATACACAATAAAACTACGTCGTGTTACAACTCTATAGAATTTGCCGAGTAGAGTCTG